>VCNE01000558.1:0-28048 GCA_009869805.1 Oncopodura yosiiana | reverse complement strand
TATATATATATATATATATGTATATATATATATATTTCGACTTTCGTTTCCGGCTTTCCTAGAAGAAACCTTCAATGCCGGTCTAGGATCTTCTCTCCTTCTTTATGTACTTTACAAATCTAGAAGAGCAAACTGTGAGAGATATATAAATATAGAAATGTCTATATAATAAATTTCTGTACATTTTTAGACGAGCTAAGACTAGATTAGTGTTGCCAAGCATTGACAAAGGATTAAAACCATGTTGCCAAAGATTGGTTTCCTATTTCTCTCTATGAGTGAATTTCCAACTCTGAAAGAAGAAGCGCCCTACAAAGTGGTGAAAGTTGAAAATTTCGGCATTGCTTTATCTTCTCTTTGTTTCTGGTAACTTCTTCTTTTCGCACTACTATTAGTATACTGTAGCTTGTCACGCTACACACTAATCTTCAGATGCGTAAAATACTATTTCTGATTCCATGCTCCTCAAATCACGATCCTCCAAATTCTTCAAAAGTACATCCAAAAATAGTAAATTACTAAATATACTTGAGTGTTGTTGCAGAGTCTTATTTTTGATTAATTTTATACCAAGTCATGAGGAACTGAAAGGATTTGCGGAAACTATATGATAGCAATTCATATTTTTATTGATTTGTCTCTGTCCCATATATGTAATAATAATCGCATGTAATGTCGTCAAAAGTATCTATCTACATGTTGCTCTTTTCCTACAGATTTCAAAGAACAGACATTTATAAGCAAATTTCCCTGTCAAGTTTTCTCTTTGCATGAGTTAGAAAAAGATACGTGATAAGGAAATTACAAACAACGACAACTTAAAAGAGTACATCTTTTTTCTAGAAAAGCTTTGACATGTAGTTCGGCTTTTTTTGAACTTTCTTCAGTAAAAAAATACTCTTACTGCTCTTATGTAAGAAAGAAGAATTTTACTCACTCTCTCAAAAAGTTGATCTTTCTTAGTTCTTTGTGAATGATGATGGTCTTCTCCTTCTTCTTTGTGACTCAAGCGTTTAAATGGAAATAAAGTGTCAAGAGGCTTTTTCGTTTGAAATTCAAATTGGATTTGAGAAAGGAAAAATGTGTTGACTTTTTTTCTCGTTTCATTCTGGTAGCAGTTGCTTTCATCATGATGATGTATAAAACACTTACGAAAGAGTTGTTTTGAGCTCATAAAATGTGAGTAAGGTAAATGAATGAAACGGAATTGTGAATAATAAAAGTTACTTAACAACTTTCTTGAACATTTTTTACTCTCTCTATATATATATAGTTGTTTCATTTGACAATTTTTCTGACTCTTGGAACATATTTTAATGAAGTACCATTTTGGTGCATAGGACAGATCTAATGCTACACTTTTTAACTTTATATTACTATGTAGTTCTTCAGTTTATCTAGGTTTACTGTATGTATAATACTTGATGGTGATGCTATGGAAGACAATTTGACTTTGACTGATTAGTGTTACTTGTTTTTCTTTTTAACATTACTTGCACGAAAGTTAAAATGTGTGGGTTTGAAAAAGCAGGAACTTATGAGCGTAGTGAGTGACACAATCAGTAACTTAAAATTTTCTTCTCGTATCATACAGAAGAAGAAGTAGTAGTAGATGTGATTTCTTTTCCTCTCTTGCTTCATGGATTTTTTTCTGTCACTCTGTTTTAGTGAAAGTCAATCATCATAGTTGCTAAAGATTTCCTAGTGCGTTTTTCCTTTTTCTAACTTCTTTCATTCTTTTTCTGTGTCATACAGCCAAGTCAATTCTTCCTTCCGAAATATGCCACTTTTGACTCATATACCACTACAACTTTTTACTGTTGTACTTTTCTTTCCTGTGAACATGATTTCAAATTAAACCTATCACGACGTGTGTGACAAGAACAGCTGTCAGAAAACTTGTCATTTGTGGTAAAATCACTTCACGGTTCAGATTGTTCAAGTAGAAAACTTTGACCAAAGTGTTAAAAAGGAGATTGAATTTTCTTTACTTTTTCTTTTAGATGTTGCATTTTACTTATTGAAAGGTATTGTATTCGTGTCGCAACGAAGGCAAAGCATTTGACATCATGCAGAACATAAATAATTTCACACCTTGTTGAGTTTTGATTTCAATATATTTTGATCCTATACTTGTTGACACAATCAAGAAAATTATATTGATTGACAATATAATAAAATGATATCTATTGTATTCTTTGAAAGGAAATGAGACACTAATCTCTAATCTTTATTGATGCTCAATTGAGAAAGAAAATCAATAAGTCTTAGATTTGAAAGGTAGATATAAATTCAGTTGTTGAATAAATGTGCAGTGGCAGGCTTACCTTGTTTAAGATATTATTATATAAGTGCAATATAAGAATTTCAAAAGAAAGCAATGAAATTAGATGAGAAGGATGATGACACCTACAAAAGAAGAAAATGAAAAAGGAAAAGCAATAATATTATAGTATAAAAGCAAGTAGAAGAGAGAAGAAAAGTGACGGGAATTGTAAATTGAGGGGTTGACAGTTGAAAAAGCCATTGAAATGAGTTGATGATGCCGCATAGAATTCAATCTTGTTTTAATCTCATTACTTTGCATGATCAAACAGAAGAAGACAGAAACTGTTGTAGCATTAGGAAGCAGTAAAACAAGTTTTGAGGGTCGGATGCACAGAGAGAAAGAGAATGAATATATGTCGAAATAGAGAGAGAGAGAAAGAGGAAACTGTGTTGAAGGCAGGAGGCGTGAGAGACTTGTCCTCATATAAGTAACTGTTCGCACTTTTATCTATGTTTATTCAGGTGGTAACTTCCGTTAGTGAGAGAACAGTGAGAGAGAGAGGAAGATCTTATAGAGTTCTATAATTTCTCTTGTGGACTATATGTCAACTTAAACCATATGGCACACTATCTGAATCATATGGCATCTCTCTAAACTATAGAGTCATATTATGTCTTTAGTTGGTGATGGTGACTGCTCTCATAGTTTGTAATAGTAATGGTTGTCGTAGTTCAGGCAGTGTAAAGAAGATACTTTGATAGATATGATGCCTATGAAAGTTACATAGGGATAAATGTAGCCTTGTTTTCACCAAATGCTACTTGTTAGCTCCCCAGTTTCTTGGATATTTGCCTTTCTCTGCTTTTCCTTTTACACTCTCGCATAAATCTCTTTTTTTCTTCAGTTTACTTACATCAACAGTTGAATATGAGAAGATATTGAAAACTATTTTAATTAATATTGTTTTTAAAAGAGTTTTAGAAAAATCAGTTGCCTTTAAACTGTATTTGCTATACACTTGTACATAGGTATATTATTATTTTATACAGGGAAAAAAAGCAAAAAAAAAGATACGTATTAAGCAGATCTATTAGCCTAGCTAGATTTGTAATTACCCTGTTGCGACATTGTTCATCTTAAATTTAATTAATCAAGTCCCAAAGGCGTGAGAAAATTAGAGACGCATTCCAAAAATTTTATTGCCCTCATTCTTCTTTCAGTTCCCAACTGGTAAAACAAACAGAATCGACCTCGACGGAAAAGAGAATGTGTATAAATAAGAAAGACTTTTGAAATTTGGTGCTGTAGTAGGAACATGAAAAGTGTATAGGGAGAGAGAAAGAGAAAAAAGGTAGGGTAGTCATTTCAATTTCAGGTAGAGAATTGCTACTAGAGAGTAAAGGCTCGGCTATATAAATACTACTATATATATATACTCAGATACAACTTTTGTAAGTGTGATATATAGTTTCTGTGAAAAGGCAAAGTCGGAGAAACACCATCAGATGGGAAACGAGACTTTTCTAGTCTTTTTCTTCCCTTTCTCATCTAGAGATATATACTTATTTTTGCTTTTTTTGTGTTACTCTTCACGATTTTATATTATCCTTCTCTTCTTTATAATTTACCTTTTCTGTCTTCCATTAATTCTACAGACGTTGTAGTTTCAGACGAAATATTGGTTCTAAGAGACAGGTACAAAGCCTATGCAACTATGTATTGTATGCAGGCAGACTCTATAACTGACTAGTAAAAGAGAGAGACTCGGGTGTTATAGGTAGAAATTCAATTTGTTGAGTCATACAATTCAAACTATTTCACCTGCTGGTGTATAGAGAAACAAAGACAAAAATGTAACGGCAACTAAGTTTCTGATCTGCTAAAATTGTATGTAGAATATTGATTTACATTTTGGCATGCACTTTTTTGCCTCAAAGTAAACAAGGTTAATTTCACCAATTTTTTATAGGAAGTACCAGTAAAGAAATAAATGTTCAAAAATTGCATTGATTTAATATCCTACATTATAATATGTACAGTGACATTGAGAACAAATAAGAAAACTAGCACTGAACTAAATAACAGGTATGCTGTTGTTGACCACTATACTTTATTCCGTGTACCAAGCAAATATAAAAGTAGTAAATGGAAATTATATATACAGAAAAAGCCAACATTTTTGTGTGTAGCAGTGCATGTTTTTATCATATCAGTACTATTTTATTGTCTTGCATGTTAAAGTTGTGTGGACATTTAACGACAGGAGAGTCACAAATGCACGCATATATATATATGTGTGCATTGTACATGTGTAATATTTCTTATCATGCAATTTTCTCCTGGTGGGTTGTAAAAGAAAAGGCTTTCTATCGCAGTGAAACCAAAATACATTTTTAGTAAAAGTAAAATGTAGTCTACATTAGGATAATACACTATAGATTTTTTTATGAAACACAATGTGATACTGCATTTAATGACTGGAGATAATACATTAAGATACCTTTCTCTCTATTCTCGTCTTTACACATGCGACCACTCAATGTTTTGCTTATATTTTCCAAGTACAGTAGATTGGTAGAATAATCAAGTATATTTATTAGTGTTAAAAAGAATATGTGTAAATATACTTATACTACAACTCAGAATTTTACATTTTAAACCTAAGACATTTACCTCATATTTAATTTACAAAGTAATGCACTTTTTCAAAGATTCATTGACATAATGTGCATATAAAGAAGATTGTGCATTGTAGTCTAAAGTCTTTGGTATGTATAATGTCTGTGCCTTAGTAGTTTATCTATGAAGGTTGAGTACAAAAACGATAGTATATGATAGTATACCGTATTTTCCCGACATTTGGTCAAATCAAAATAGGGTTGATTTTGAGTTTCAATCAAGTAAATTGCATCTCAGATAAACGCCGGGCGTTTGAAATCCGATGTTGAATAAAGTCCGAGGGCGTTTAATCCGGAAAATACGGTATATGTAGAAATAAAAAGGTGAAGCGGATAAAAGTCATAATGAACCGTATAATTTTGTCATTAAGTCTTTATCTACGTGTCCCAATGCGACAGTAAGTATGAGTAGATTATGATTACACTACGAGTTTTACTAGCAGTATTAAACAGTTAGTTTCTGAATACTTTAGACAAGGCACACTATTATATTCAAAATGTAGCAAGATTGATGTAGTACACTATAGTGAAGAAGCTTGTAACCGGGATAGCATTTTGACATGTGTGAAACTTTGACTTTTGAAATTTAGCTTTGGAGCTACATAAGAAACATAGGGTAGAACGTAATATACTACTAAAGACTTTGAACTTTGTCTTGTTACTTTATTATAGTAGATCATATATTATATTTCTTCAATATATGATATATAAATAAAACTTGTATTCAAGCTCTGTCATATACTTCCTCATGATTCAGGTCTACCCTGTAATTTGTAGCTCCATCAAGCCAAATTAGAGCTTTTTCCTTTCCCCCATTTCTTTTTCCTTTGTTGGAATCAAGTGAAGCTTTCCATCTTTCATCCTCCTGCCCTTTGTTACAGTGTAGGAATAGTAGTGTCTCAAATTTCTTTTTCTTGTAAATTACCTTTTCTCTTCTTAACAATATTGGTATGATAGATGTATTGAAGGTGATTTGAGTTTTTGTCTGATAATAATGAATGGTGGGAATTCAATATGTTGTTTATTATAGTAAGCATTACATAGCAATTGTGATGATGTTGTTATGATGAATATATTATTATTCTTCCAAGTTTGTATGTTGATTATGTGTGCTGTTACTTCTAACTTTAAAAAAAAGAGAAACAACTGTCTCTCTTATTCTCAAGTGCGCTCAACACCACACTGGAAGTGAAAGCCGTCTGGTGTTTTATTTTAGAATTTTCAGTTGAGTATCGTGTACTAGCGCTGGCGATACTACTCTCAACTGAGAGCTACATATTCGTCTTTTAGGTCTCTTTCTTTTCCCAGTTTCATCTTATACTTTTTAGTACGTATAATAGTAGTAGTAGTAGATTGTATAGACTTACTTTTGGTACTTCACAGGCGCTGCTCCTGCACTTTATATATCTATAATGTACTAGTCAAAGGGGCCTGATGTGTAGTTAGGACTATTGCATAGACACACATTCTTCTATGTATGTTTTTTCCTTCTAACCAGAGAAAGCTTCTTGATATAAAGTACTTTTACATACATTTGGATTCTAATCTCGCCCACTTTTACAGTCACTGCTCTCTTTCTCTCTTCTATGTTGTTTTTTTACTTGTTATGCGACAATAACATATAAAGTTTGAATCATTGCTATTAACAGTTTGTATTCTGATTTCTTATGAAATTCTTCTAAAATATTAGTGATGCCAGATTTGTTTATAGGTAGGTAGAGAAAATTACTCGGTTCTAACAACAATGTATGTATTATATAGTGTAGGTAGTTTGGAGACACGTATTTCTTGTCTCTTCTTCAAGTATTGTTAAAATGGAGTAAAATTTCATTTCACCTCTCTGTAGGCACAGGAATGACATAAGCCTGTAAAGTATGAGTGCCAATAGAATGATAAAAGTCAAGAGAGAAATCCCTTGCTTTATACTAGATGTTCTTGGTTTTCATCTCCTCTTCTTTTGATATATGCTCTAGAGTTCAACAACTTATGTACCTAGTCTCTCTCATAGATATAGAATAATGCAGCAGGTAATAATTTTTCAATCTGAAAGTCCTATATGTATAGTATAGTATAGAGTTATAATGTTGAAAAGAAAATTATATTATGGGCATTATGTATGCGAAAAGAAGCAGAATAAGTAGTGCTTGCTTCTACAATGACACGTCTTCATTTTCTATATATCTCTCCAACCCCGCATACTCATTTCCTACAATGTGAAAGTATGAAAAGTAAAGTCTAGAAAGAGAGCGAGAAAAAGGGAGAAAGGCAGAGGAGAAAGCTTTTAGAGTCTAGAGTCAATGATAGAGAGCGCAGTAACTAGTTCTGGCTCCTAACGGAAAAATAATGCTGGCAGTTGAGTCTAGTAGTATACTTTTACATGGCCAAAGGGAGAAAGAGAAAATGTGCAATGGAATTCATGGAAATAGATACACCGTTAGGGAATACAGCAAAGTAGAAATTTCAACCAGAAGAAGAAATTGTTCTGTAAAAAATAGTAGTAGAGTCTTAGTGGTGCAAAAAAAACTAAATGTATTTGAAGTGTGGATTGCAACTCATGATTCCAAAATCCTAGAGACTGTAATCGAGTGCTGCAGTATGAGGATAAGAAAGAAAGCAATATACAGAAATAGAATGACAAACACGGGGCATGTTAAACAGGAGGACAGTATAGTGAGAGACTCCCTGTGTTTCACATTCTCTTAGTCTTGATTAGCATAATGGGAAAAGTTTCTGATGCGTTTTTTTGTCTCCTCTTTCTCTTCTTCTGTCTGTCTCACTAACTGTGGTGGTATTGCAACAAAAGACAATAATAATAGTGCGTGGACTCTTGAGATAGTTTTATTATAACATGTCATGAATTTGGGAACCATACCACTAACAACGGTATTCACAATGTCATTTTACTTTTTCTACCCTTGAGTTCATCTTGTTTGTTATTTGATTTAATACTTATTAGTATTCTGTAGAACAAAAGAAGGAAGTTACTACTATGATGCAATCCTGTGTCTAGTTCTTTTTTTTTCTTTCAAACTTTCTTTTAAAGCAGCCGTAAGAAAGGAAAAACGTATTATTTTGATAAGCTTTTATTTATAAATATGTAAATATAGAGTTTTAAGAAAGTAGCTGATTATTCTTTTTGCCAGTTATGCAAAATATGAAAAGAAAATCAAAGGATTCTAATTATTCTGGCGAGTTAATTTGATGTTGTACCATATAGTAGTCGAAAGAATGCAGTAGAGGCTTAACTTCCTTTTTAAATCTGATGATTCGCTATACTTTGTAAATGATGCAGTTGATTATCTAATGTTGCTCTTATAATATCTAATCCATGAGCATTTCATTTGCATTTAAAAGTTGAGACACTCAGTACAATTTTAAATTTGATACTTATTGAAGACCAGTTTATGGCATTGTATCGTTGACTTTGTATATATAAGGAAAAATCTACACATTTATTCTGGTCGTAGAAAGGCTCTCTCAAATACTTTCCCTTCATCTACATCTTTGTTTTACTACTTAATCCAAGTAGTAAAAGCAAAGCTGAAGGCCCAAGATTTTTACTAGGATTATATATACTCTCAAGATTACTTCTTCTTCTCTCTTTTTTCCACTATTTCTTCTTGTTATTTGTGAGTACTATATATATATATATAGTCATTGCAATATTATTTGAAACATTTTCTTCTTCTTCTTCAACTTTTTGAGACAGTCATAAAAACGGGTGGTAGTATGTGTAGCAATAATATTTGAATACTCCAACCAGCTGTCATTATTTCTTGACAAGATGAATCAGAAAATGTGAACATTTGCTGAATAAGAAGAAGAAAAAAATGTTGTCAATGTGATTTTCTTTCGTATCTTATAGTCAATTGCATTAAATGACATTTGTGTGTTTCTCATATATAGTTGTATATATATTATGATATGAGGATTCTAAAGACAAAAAAAGAATAGAAAAATAGTGATGATTGTGAGAAGTAAGTATACTCATGAATGAGTAGAGTATTATGTAGCAAAAGCAATGTATCAAGAAAATCTGCATTGATGTTAATAGTAGTTTTCCAGCGTCTATTCTTTTTGTGATATTGCCATGAAATACTTTTGTGATGGGAGACTGAGAATTGGTAAAAAGAAGCTGAGTTGTAAGTTTGTAAGAAAAAGACAGAGGGAAAGAAGAAGAGAAGCCAAGTTGTGCTTTCTTTATATATCTTTCCACTATATAATATAGTTATACATATCTACTACCACTAGGACATAGTTGTGTAGTAGCGTATATATAGGAAAAAAGAGAATATAAATATATATGAGAGTTAAGAACAGAGTAGAGAAAAATGCCATCATGTAAGTAAAGGGATTCATGGGGTGTATTCGTTTATTGAAAAAATATTTCTTTTCTCGACCTCTTGGTTTCGTTTTCACAGTTGACTAGATATCAAAGATATCTTTCCATTCTGCCTAACCTAACCAAGTGTTACATGTAGCAAGGAAAAAAAGACCATGTATTTTGTATGCAGCAAGAAAAATGTTGTTTCTTATTATAGTGTATTCCTTTTTTTCTCTCTAGTCTTTTTTCCTTGATGTCGGTTTCGTCATCTTCCTAAAGCCAATATTTGGCTAAAAGGCACTAGTTAGGCATTTTATTTATATTAAATACATCTAAAGGCCAATATACACACAAACTCAAAGAAACGTATATGACTTTTGATATATAATAAAGAAGAAACTCTGGATAGTTGACATTATGCCTTTACAAAAATAAAACACCTTGAAATAACTTGAGAAAGGCATGACAGAGTCAAATATCAATGAAAAAGAAAAAGAAATAATAAAGTCAGAATTAATAATTTATTATTTTAACAAGTATCATCTTGTATATATATGTTATTGCATACATATATTGCTTACACTGCGACAAATATGAACCATTTAATTCGACATGCATGAAAATAAGAAAAAGCAATATGTGTAATATTTACCTCTTTTTCAAGCAAAAAGAGGCTTTTTCTTGTTTGTCATTTTACTCTTTCTCTTATATGTGAAGAGATATAGTAGTGGGCTGTATATATGCATTTTATATGATACTCCACTTGTATAGTCGTCGTATGGTGATGATAGTGGAAGAAAGACTAGTAAAACTCAAAGTAGTAGGATCACTCGTTTGGTATTGCTGCCTTTTTGGTATTCCATGAATAAAATTATCCAATACCTACTCTCTTCTTGCCCATTTGCTTCTTCACCATGATATTCTTCCCTTGATGCTCTTGTCTTTAATATTATGGAATTTCTCTTGCTTGTATTTTTTTCTCTCTCTCTCACTTTGCTCATTTCATCTTTTCTACAGTGGAAGTAAAAGTAACGACTGCCCATATGTGAGCGACTTTCTCAGAAACAAGTTTTTGTTTCATATATATAGTATATATATGTCTGTAGTAATGTAACTATTACTGCCTTGCTGATACTAATACTCAAAGTAGAAGTATAACATGTCTCAAAGTAAAATGCGTGACCATTTCAACATTGCAACAAGATTTTGATATTAGGATTTCTTTTTTTGAAGCGAAACAAGTCATGTCTGTACATATGAGAAAGAAAGAGAGAAAGCAGGATGAAATGGCATATCAAATTGTAGATATAGAAAAAAGGGGAAGAGATGGAATAAAGAGAGACGAAAACTAATATTATGATGGTACAATTTTACCAGCTACTCTGTCGTTTTATGCCTTTTCTCCCATGATAATTGGTTGCCATTTGCCCTTTTGTGACTTTGAGTATGTCGACATGTCACATACTATAAATGCAGTTACTTACTTTTCTTGTATGTGAAAATCATATTTCCTTATCTGGGAATGCTTTTACACAGCACTTGTTTCTTGACCTTTTCTCTTGTAATGTTTATTCACATCATTATTCAAATGTTGGAATCTATAAAATTATTTTATGAGTACTCTACTGAGAGGAAAATAAACAACAAAAATGTTTTAATTGCATATTGAACCAATACAATAATGTGCCATGTATTCTATAAATATGAGAAAAAAATCATTTATGTACGACACAAATTATTTTACAATTGTTATCATGGGACGGATTTCATAATGCGGTTTTAGCATTATACGTATATAAATTTTAACAATTGACCTAGTTTCTTTGATCTTGTTAGCTACCATACTATTCAAATAGTATAGTTTTTTTAGTACACCAAAAAATGTTGTTCTATCTCATTATTATGATAATCAACCAACTCCCATTTGTGCCATTCTTTCTAATATCATTATAATTATCTAACAATACTAAACGTCTTGTAGAGCATACGCAATCAGCAATGCAGTAATAATGCAGCTTGGTCTAAATCTAATTACCCATTATATTTTTGATAGGAATGCTATGTGGCATGTAGTTCTATTTTTGGCATTCTAAATCTAAAATATTTAACGGGAGCAAACAGATTGTGACTAAAATATATATAAAAAATGGCTCAACATATTTTTGGCACTTGTATGTAAGGAGAGAAGAAAAAAAATTAGGGGAGTTTGATCATACTATAATTGCAAATTGACAAGATGTTAATGACACTCTATTTACTCAGTGTTATTTAAAAGCATTATGTAATGAAAGCATATCTTATATACTGCTATCACTACTATGTAGATAGTATTTCACATCAAGGCTTTTACGCATAACACTAAATTATGTTTACAAGATAAGATGAAAGACAAAAGTGCATATAAAGTCTTTGGATGTGAAGGGGAAAAGAGCAACTAACTGCTATAGTTATTATTCTGTGTGTTGTTGAAAAAAATAGTACAAGGAAAGACAAGACGGAGAACATAGAATCAAAGTTTACTATGACATTTCATAAAATTGATGAGGGTTGCTAGTGTGAGTATTTTCTTCTCTTTACTAAACAAATGACAGTGAGAGTAAACTTGTTAGTCTTATGTTGTGAGTATCATATTATCTAAAAGTTGGAAAATGTTTCAGTCTTACACACTTATTCAGAAACACAAAAGGGCTGATGATAATTATGAGATTGTTTGGTTGATATTTTTCACGAGTAATTAGGCTCGGCACAGTTTCACTTTGTTTTAATGATATAAAATAATCTTTTGTTTATCGAAATATCACACTTGAGCATTTACATTTCTCCTTTGTTTCATTTTGTCTTAGATTTGCTTCGTTGCAGAAAAGAATTTTATGTTTAACAACAAAAAAAGATGTTAGACATATCTGTTTTTACTACTACTACTCTATTTTTTGTATACATACATTAAACAGTAAAGTATAGTTGCTAACTTTTTACTCCCTTAGTATATTTAAATATATTTTTTAAATTTAGTTTAATACCTCAAAACTTATTTAGGGCATCATTCTCCTGACATTTGTAGTTTCAACAAATATTTGTTAAGATTGTTATGATGACGTAGAATTCGTTACAAGCACTATATAGACATTTTTTTAATCTTTCCTACTTGTAGTCATATAATGTACATGAGATTCCCAAGGGAGATGCGAAGACGTTGGATAGATTCAGTAAAGCGAAAGAGAGAAGGGGTTTGTAAGGCAAGATTGAATCACTTGAAATCTACTTAAAAACTAAAAGGCACATGGAAGATGGAAGAGAGTTTACTACTGTCACTTATATTTTGTTTTTTTGCTAGTCTTGTTAGAAGTGGATAGCTAAAGGTTGAAAAAGGATATGTGGCAGATTTTTTTTAGTTCAAGGGCTTTTCTCCTGATGTGACGTGTGTTTTTGAGTTGTTTTTTCTTTGGACAAAACCAGTAGTAGTAAATAGTAAGTGCTTCAGCGCCTACGCACAGTCGTGTAAGAATCACATATGAGTAGAAACTATAAAGAAGTCTGGTTGGTGCTGTTAGTAAGTAGAGAGGAGATTGTAATACGAGGATTGAGGTGTAGTAATGCAAGAACTCATTAAAAATTTACGCCTTTTGACGTTATCACTCTACTTTCATGTGCAAAAAGAAACAGCATCTCTTGTCCTTTATAGATTCTTACATCACATGACTTGTGTATCATCAAATCGAACAACTATAGAGCTCTGGATAAATTCCTTTAGATAGATGATGTAAAGACGAGACCAAGGAGCTTTTATGTTTCTTTTTTCTATATTACACACAAGGCTAGTAATATACTAGACATGTCACAATAGCCATATGATATTGGTTTCTGTGTCTTTAATTTGGTTTCGAGGAGTAAGTAATATAGTCCCAAGAATCAAAATAAAATATAGTTGCAGAATTGGATATACATATCTTACATTCGAGCATTCTTCATTTTCAAAGGTAGTGGATTCATTTAGTGTGTTTTTTATATTGAGTCTCTGTAAACTGTTTACGACATTAAAATTTCATATAGTTTGAGTCCCTAGTTGAAAGCAGAGTTGTGTTTTTCGATGTCTTTACATGTATACTCGTTTTTATTTCTTGCTGTAGTGTTGCTTGCTCTTGTAACAACAAACAACCAAAAGAGCCTTTCAACTTTCTCATCTTGTTTCGAGAAAATAAACAAGTCAAATTGAAGCAAAGTGGATGTTATTTCTCTCTTTTTTCATATAGGGTACTATTTATGAGCTATTTATGAGCTAGCCGACTACTACTATGCTCTCTATACATGATGGAATTTGTCTCTAGTGAAATTGGTTTGTGTAGTGTCGTTTGATACACCTTGTGTCTCTATAGAAAAAAAATATGTACGAGTTCTTCTACTATGTAATTCTACAAGTCTTAAGCAAATATACTTTTTCTTTGAAAATGAAAGTTGTAACTTCTTATATACCTTGAGTGTATGTAACTGTAGTAGACAATGTAATTTGATCTTAGAAGAATAGCAAAAAAGTATCACTTGATTTTTCTTCAAGAGTATAAAAGGGCTCTGATTCAGAAGATGGCTCATGTTGTATTAGTGATTAATAGCAAGTATATAGTCATAGGCTTATATATATATATATATATAAGTATACTCCACTGATTATAGACTTTATGTATGTTTTCCAAGTGTGAATGACTGAAAAAGACGAAGAGAAGAAGAAGAAGAAATTTTAAAGAAAAGCAGTATAGAGAAAGTAAATATGAGTTTGAGAGAAAAGTACATCTTGAAGTACCGCATGCTCTTTACTCCTTCCTACCTCGGGGACTACCAATCAAGTTGCTGACAGTCCATATATGTGAACTTGGTGGGTAAAAACAGAGAGAAGCATACAAACTCTCCATTCCGCTTTTTTACTTCATGTACTGTTGAATTCTTTACGAGTAGTAACCATATAAAAGTGTGCTACATTCTTTCTTATCACATCTTGTCTAAGGTGCTACTTTCTTCTCTCTCTTGCTCACTTTTATTCTACTCTCACCGAGGAGGAAAAAAAGAAAGTCAAAAGTTTGGAGAAACAGTATATACCACCTGATGAACATTTCTTATATTCCTCCTTTCCTTTCTTTATAAAGACTTGATATCAGATACAAAATCCTTTTGTATACCATGATATATTAACTTATCATCTTGTCTTCATCTTGAGTGTTGTCTTCCAACTATGTTTCTTTTTTGTTCCACTCTACTCACTTTTGTTGGAAAAATATAAAAATTTAAAATCACGTGCACAATATATCTCTCACTGAGGACTATACATGTATGTATGTAGTCTTAGCTGAACGTAACATATTTAATTTTAAATGCAAGACTCATAATTTCATAATAATAAAAAAGGTGTATAGTATTGCTACGTGCTTGAGTTTAGGGAGTTGGCATGATAAATTTGTTGAAAATGTATAAAGACCAGCATAACAAAGTGAGTTATAAATCAAAATCATATGATTTTTGCTCACAAGTTAAAATTTTCCTTGTTTCTTAGAACTTCCTATCAAAATCTGAAATTGTTTCTCAAAGATGAATTGCTTCAATGTTTGAAAATAAATTGGTTAGAATTATGTAATCAATAAAAAATATGAGGTTGTAGAAATCAAAGTAAGTAACCTTATATATAATATTCCGTTTTTGAATTTATGATGTCTGTCTTATACCTTACCAATTTTGGCAAGATTTCAATTTCATATTATGCGGCTACTGACAATAATGTTGTTCATCATTATCAAATACTATACTTTCACTTGACTATAACTTATTTGAAATTGTGTGAATGTTCTGTCTTTTATTCTTAGCTTTATCTTCATTACACATCATAGAAAGCTGACAAGCGTACAGTTTCACATACACACATTATATAAGTAATATAGCGAGCACCAAAGTTCATAATGTTTTCCAGTCAACTCCCTTCCGCTTTCTTTCCGTGTTCGTTTCCACTATATCTCGTATTATAACCATCTCATTAATAAAACCTAATATGAATTTGTCATAAACAAACTGTTGCATTAGTCATATGCGCAAGAGAGGGATATATATATATATATATATATATTCGTAGAAAAAACGTTGTAATGAATTGATTGTGAAAATTACTGGAGCGATTCCATCTAAGTATTAATAGTAATAAATACTGTGTTGCTCCAATTTCTCTATGGTTAAATTTCATACATAATAGTCCTAGTGGTAGTAGTAGTAGTATTGAGTACTTTTATAAATAAATGTACGTTATATGAGTTATGATTCAGCTAAACTAGCCATACTGTGACATATAGTGACATTAAAAATGAATACTTTTTACACCAGAACAAACTACATGCAATGGGATACAACATAGTTCTCATGGCAATTTGTCCATTAACAAATTGAATGTTGGAAAAAGAAAAAAAATTGCACGAAATGCCGTTAGTAGGACACTATACAATGAAATATTATAATGGTAAAACTATATATGGGAGCTGCTCAAGTTGCTCTGTACATAAATATGCCAAAGTTGATTTGATCTTGTTATATGACACTATTATATCTGCCATAGCATTACTGTGACTACTTGTGTTGCATGACTGAAATTCACTTTCTAGATAAATGCCGTCAAAAAGCTATATATGTGTTTAGTGTGTATAATATAGAAAGTCTAAGGCAACGCCCGTTCATTTCACAGTTTCTGACATCACATGTAGCCTAGACTTGTGTTCTCTAATATATAGTCTTTTACTTTTTGGCTTGGTGTACAATAATAACAAACTCTAATATTGTTTGCTTATTGTACCATGTTGCCCATTATATAATGGTTATTATATAAAAGCTTCTTGCTGCTCCTTCTTGTTGTCGTTGTCGTACAATATCTTTTCTGAAAAAGTCTCAATCCTTTCTTATCATCATATGTAATCATTGTAGCCTTGTTCTTATTGTGTTCTTCAACAACTAGATTGCATATAAATACATATATAGTTCTTTTGATATCTAATTTTCCAAGAGCACGTATTGTGTGTATGTACAGAGAGAGAGAGAGAGAGTTGAGTACAATTTTAAAATTTGTGACTCCCTTGTCATCATTTATGCGTCATTTGAAACCCATAATTTAATTAGACAGTTGTTAATTAAGTCTTGGGCTTCTAGTTCCAAGTTGGTCTAAGTTTGAGTCTTGAATAACAAAAAGTTTTATGAGTATCGTGTCGGAGTAATATACAGAGAGCATCAAAGTTCTCAACAAGACTATAAAAACCTCACCTGTGTGAACACCACGAATACAAATGATTTAAAAGAAATTTATTAAAATCCTTTTTACAACAATACAACCCCAAACTCCCTGCAGGTTTTTGTTTCTTTTGTCTTTCTCTCTCTGTCTTTCTTATTACAAGGAAAGTGCTGTATATTTCAATTTTTGCCTAAATTTTCACTTCTGATTGCGTAACATTTATTTATATGACTCTTAGTATACATTCAAAACTAAACACAGGCAAAGCTCACGGTACTTTATATACAAGTTGTAATATGTGGTTACATTATTAACTTGATAATATACCAGTGTATTAAGATTTATTTATATATGCTAAATATAAGAGTTTCATTCACTCTAATTAGATTTAGACTTGGAACAAAATTAAAAGGGTACATACACTATGTCTCATGTGGATTGCTTCAAATAATTAAGAGAATAATGGCATAGATGAAGACTAAGCTAGAGACTATCTACAAAAAGTTTAATTCTTAGTTTAAAAATCGTGGTGATATAAAATGTACCATGTACTTTTATTATCAGATATATTAGATGAGCTAAAGGAAGTATATTTACAAAATAATATAATGTAAACAAAAACAGAAGTTGAAATACATTCCAAATGCTTGTGGAAGTGTGGTTGTGTTTGAAAAGGAGATACAATAACAAGAAGTGAATACATATATATATATATATATTGTTTGTATATAATAAGATCGTTTGTAGGTGAATAACGTGGAAGGAATAATGTGTGAAAGGGCTTCTTTCACAAGAAAAGTGAGTTCAGTCAAAGCAATGTATCTATACCAAAATATGCACACACACAAATATATACTTAAGTCAGTTATCACTTCAGTTATTTTAGGCAGATATACTACTGTACAGTATATATGGCATTATAGTGAAAGGAAGTGAAAGAAAAAAGAGCATAAGAAAAGGATTGATCAAAGCACAAATTTTTTCTATACTAGTAGAAGCTAGCAGGTATATAGAATGTGTGATGTAACTACAAAAAAACACGATGGAATAGGAGTATTAGTGAGGTTCATATGCATATATAAGGTAGGCTTGTATTCAGAAAAAAGAGTATATGAAGAAAGAATGTTTCAAGTAAATGTGAGCTGATGCATGGTTTTTGAATATATACACACCTTACATTATGAATATACACATATGATGGAAGAGAGAGAGAGAGAAAGAGAAAGACAGACAGAAAAGTAAAAGGGATGTGAAGGTATGCGAGAAGTGGAAAGAGTAAAAAAAAGAAGAAAGAAACCTGTAGCTTAAAAGTGAATTTTCATTTCAGAGAAACTCTTTTTTCATTCTTACTCCTTCCTTAGTGGTTCTTTCAACTTTCCTTACATTTCAAGCTTTGAACCTTTGAACATTACTACCTACCATTAGAATAACTTTTCTTCCTAAGTTTCTCGTGAAATAACTTTCACTACTGACTAGCACAGGATTTAGTAATGTTAGAATATTAATACAATATTGCACTAGTTTTATGGATTCAACACTATTTTAAAAAGAAAAGTTTTGACCTTTATTTACACACTGCACTTTGCTTGTTTCAACTGACCTGCATTACGATTTACTATCTTAAGTCGAATTCTAAAATAATAATAATTTATCAAGAATATTTTGATTTTGTTGAAAAATTTCAATATCTGATGTTTAACTTATAATTTATGGTAGGAACGCATTCTGCACACTTGAAATATAGACTTAAAAGCTAATATATATATTAGAAATTCTCGGGTAATCTGAAATAGAAGAAATTATTTATATATACATACATTATATTGGACTATAGTTTATTCAGAGAGAATAAAGAGTCCAAAAACCTAAAATACAGAGACAAAAAATCCAATGCCCATAAAAGAATGGAGAAAATACAGTAGCATTTTTTCTGAGAGTTTATATGTTTCTTATGCAAATGGCAGAAACAGAGTCGTTAGGCTTCATAAAAATTAATTTTTTTCCTCTTTGCTCGTTCCCAACTCAATTTCTTAGAAGGAGATTCTTTTCTTACATTTCTCCATGGGTATAAGATATCATCAATGCAATGTGTAGCTTTTTTCTATTTCTTTGTAGCTAGTACCCTTTTCATATAAAAGAAAGCCATGTTTTATTTGTTGTAGTAGTCGCCAAAAATCTTTACAGCAACAACAAGTTCAAGAATTTATAAAACAGTCGTCTCTAACTAAATATTAAATGTCGTAACCTATAAGATAAAATTACTAATCGTTAGAGATTTAGCAAATTAAGTATTTACAAGTTTTAGAGTAGAACATTTTGAATGAGGATTCCTAAGACTACCTGATAGTATATACTATTATAGTTGTTCTATATATATTCAGTAAAATCATCTTAAACTATCAATCACATTGTCCTTAATGGGAGTCCAACATTGTAATTTGAATGTCCAAACAATTTCCTTTTTTAAATGGAGGACATAAAATGCCGTTTCTATTACTTAGAGATTTAGATGCATATGTATGTATGTACACATATATACAGACAACAGAAAAAGGAAGAGAGGAAAAGAGACAAAAGTCCTCGTCAGAAGCGCATAAAAATTACACGGCATTCCAGTTTCATTCAAAAGAGCCGTTTGTTTTCACGAATCAGTGCGTCGTCCTTCTTGTCTTTTCAGAGTGAATGAGTTATCTTTAGTTCAAGTAATACTAGAATTCTCTATGTTAGTTCCTCCAAAACATATAGCAAAGATTCAATGTCTTTTACATCTAGATATTATTACAAATAGAATTCCTATCTCATGTAATTAATAGATATTGAACGGAGAAAAGAAGAAGAGTGGTATAGAGTATTTATTTTTAACAGTAAGATATTATTACTAAGGCAGAGAAAGAGAGATTGTATAGCTGGATAATGTTGAGAAAGCAATAACAGAAGAGATCTTGTGCAAGTAAAAAAGAGCCAAAGGGAATAATTTTTTTAGGTTTATAAGAAAAAGGAAACTACTGCAGATATGTACTTGTATCAAATTCTTTCTTCTTTGTACTAGTTTGTGACCCAAACTCTCTCTCCGATATATACAAACTTATACGACCTCTTTTTTACTCTTCGTCCCATCTAAAACATGGCTTCATTTCATTTCTTGATGGGTCTATTTTTATTTCGCTTCTTTTTTAGCTTTTTTTCTTGAAACGACGACGACAACTACACTATTATATTATGTCTCTTGTTTCTCTATCGACATTTTATACTCTCTAAATACGCTCTTCCACTTCTGGGCGAACCATCAGGTAGATCTTACATGTGATCTTCTTTTCTAAGATAATACTGTTTTTTCCCTTCTCTCTCTCTATCTTCGACACGTCAGTTTAGTAGTAAGAAAAAGAAAGGTTTTTTTATGATTGCTCTTTTCAACAAGGCTGTATTATCTTGTCTGAGTACTACAATAAAAAACTCATTTCAATTACATTACCTTGTTTTGTACTTACGGCACTATTGTCTAATTATATATGAGAGCATAAAGTTTCTTCTTTCACGGATTCAAGATGTCTACTTTTGAAGTATTCTGCAGGGATATTTTACGTCATGATGTATTAGTATAATATGATGGTTATTAGTCTGATTTATAGGAAGAAAAAAGAGATGTTTTATTTCTTCTACCCTTTCACCTTTCGACGTTTGACGTTAGAGCTTTTATTACAAGATCCCTTTGTTGAAATTGTGGTCATAAACCAACTTTTAGCAAGTAGTTTGAATCTATCAAAAAGAACAATGATATCACTACACACACTCTCTCTCTCTCTGCTTGTCATAAATGTTTGTGTATTTGTAGTGAAATCCAATCCTTTTGTTTTAACTTTCTCTATTCCTTTTCTTAGCTCAATATTACTTCTTTCGACCTTGTATAATGTATAGTGCCTACTCACTTGTATTTAGTGCAAAAACAATAAAATTTATTATCTGTGCTATGTCCTCTATAAAAGTGAAGAGGTTTTTGTAGCTGAGAAGCAATATGATTCTTGACTGGTTTTACTACTCCTCATCAAATATTAGCTAAAATTGTATAATTAATGGAGAACTCTAGCAAAGAATTTAAAAGCTCTATATTATCTGCTATCTATGAATTAAAGTATTATGTCATGACTGACTTTTAATACCTTATGGGAATATGCAACCATCTTGAAAATATATCGAAAGGATTACTAGCTTGACTCTCTTCAGTTCAAGTTTTTTTATTGAGTTTATATTACACGGATGTATCATAGCGTAGCAATTTATTGTGTTATTGAAGTTTTAGTAGCATTCAGCACGAATACGAACAAATAAGTAAGTGTTTGACAAGCGATGTCGTCTCTGTTTGTTCTTCTTTTAGGAATATATTCAATTTATATAGTTTGTGTACTAGTTATCACTACTTTCTATATTTTCTTTTCAAGTACATTTCGATAAAACAATTTTTTTTGAACTCTCAAGAGAGTTCATAAACTAACTCTTACAATTGTTACTTTTCTGATCATATAATTCAAGAATAAAAATACTAAAGGGAAAATTTTGAAGTGTGTTGAATGATAAAAGAATTTCTTTTATAGCAGTTTTATGGTGTTAGATGCAATAGATATAGAGTCTGAAAAAACTGAGAAAATGATGTTAATTGACACTATCTATATAAACTGTTGTAGCAGGGGTGAGTATAAAAAGTAATATTTAAAAATTCAATTGTAGTAATGTGTTTTGCATTCATACAAAATACGTTCAAGAAATATTTTGATTCTTGAATTTCTTTCTGTGGAAATTCAGCAAGGGAAAGAGAGAGGCAGAGGAAAAAGAAGTAAGTTTTATTTGAGAAATGCAGGACAAAAATTAAGAATGATGACCCCACTTTGACTTCCGTAGTGAAAAGTTGCGAGAGTAGTTTCTCTTGTTGGCTGCTCTTTTTTTGGTCTAAATGGTATAAAGAAAAGAGGAGAAGAAGTAGCAATGAAACTATTATACTCGTGAGCAGAGCATTTCGTTTTTTATTGGTAAGATACTAGGGTTGTTGAGGTAGTAGTAAAAACTCTTGAAATATCAAACACATATATTTTTAGTAAAAAAGAAAGGACCAACAATCCTAACATGTAGTCTAAAAAAGCTGGTGTGTAAAGACGAAATCAAATGCCTTGAGTCTTACACAATAGTATGATGATAATCTGCTGGAATGCTAGATATTATTTTCGTGTTTGAGTATCAAGGAGATTATATTGCGCAAACAATGAAAGCTCCAAATATTCTAACCTCTGTAGTTCTTTTTTTATACAATACTCTTCACTATTCTTCTTTATTCTTATATTTTCTATTCATAACACTATGTATTTGCGCTATATGTACGATTCCGAAAAGTTCAATCATAGGTATATTATTATATGTTATTTGATATGTTTGTGCAGTGACTACTGATGTCGTATGATATAGTATAATATTGTCAGTCTCAGATGTAGCGCTAAGAAAGATTGTCAAAAGTTTTGACAATCTTTGACTCAAAACCTGTCCACATCCATCTTTCGTAATTGATTTTTACTACTCTGCAAGCGTTTCATGTCAATTTCAAACACTGACGTCTCTGTTATTGAAATAGCACCTTACTATGATAGGAAACTTGCTTGCATTTATAAGACAACTATTTTTTCATGGAGGTGTCACAAATATAATTTTTAATGTATACATACAAATATATAAAAATACAGTCAAGTAGTTAAAACGTATGTATTTAATTTGATGAAGGATACCTTAAGCTTAGGTAATGAGATATCCTTTAATTGAGAAACATTGTTCATATCGACTCAGGTAGAGAAGAGTTTTTGATTGCAAGAATAATATAACCCTTAACGTATAATAATAGCCATCATAATATTTTTGATTACACTGTGCGGATGATCAATTCGAAATACTACTTATTCTGCTGTCATATTACAACTATGAGGTAGTAGTATGATGTGTATTCTAAAAGCCAAATGCTATAATTTGTCATAAAATCTGGTTCAGAGTTCTATATGAATGTAATAAACTAAAAACATCTTAGTATATTAAACCATAATATGACACGACATGGCGGTGATGCTGTGGTATTTGAATTGATGATGTAATTTACATCTAGTCTCACGTCGGTGTAATATTTGGAGAGTAGCACCATATTTAGTTTTATGCTATAAAACCATATGATATGATACTCTGTCATATATACACTATATATATATATATAAAAGTTGACGTCAGAGTGGTACTCGTAGTGGCAGTTTTCTTCAAAATTCGACGCTATTTAAATGCTAGTGAAACCTCTTAGTAGTGTTATGGACGTTTTCTTCTGCCAAAACTATTCTTCCTCTCTCTCTCTCTCTTCCAAGACTTCACACAACTGTATATATTTAGTGGTTCCAGTAACAAAGAAGGTTGATGGCTACCCGAGGGTAAGATATGAATGGAATGTGATGTGATAGAAGAGTGCTCATGTATGTGGCAAAATACTTGAAAATATCTTTTGATATAGTTTCTTCATGACTTTAATACCGTAGTACAGAGAGAGAGAAGAGAGATGCTATTATTACTGTTTTTAGTGTGTAGACTTTTTAGTGAAACGAGGCTATATAGAAGAGATGAAAGAAAAGCATTGTAAAAGTGAAGGAAAAACAACAGACAGTAAATATACATGTGGTAGAAAAGTAAGAGAAAAAGAGAAGGAAGAAAAAGCCTCTAGGTGAAAGTTTTAAGAAAGAATTCCAGACATTTAATTACTATCTTGTTGTTACATTCAAGAAGAACTTTTTTTCTCTCTTCTTTTTTATTTCACCGGTGTGTTTCTATTATCCATGAACATTTTAAGATGAGTCAAAAAAGGTATCGAATGTGAAACTAGTGAAAGTCGATAAGTCACATTTTAGTTGTCATTTTGCATTTCTAAATAAATTATTGTTGCTACTCTATATATGTAAATTACAAGAGAGATCATACATTATTATAGTAGATGAATAAAAAAAGAAATGATTTTCAGGTGAAGTAGCACAAGAAAGCTTGAGGCTTGAGAATTTTGTCATATGGATTTGCTTCTCTCTGTTGTTCATATCAACTTGAATAAATTTCAGTGTCTGTATTGTACTATGTTTCATATCAGAACTGTATTACTATGTATAATGTTATTTCATAGTTATCATCGTAATTGATCTTCAGGGCTTTAGATGATATATACAATATATACATATCTATATATATAACAGAATGAATGTATTTTGCTTTGTCGTAATATGTAAGATTACATTCTGTGCAATAAGCAATATAGAATTTGAACAACATTTATGACCCTCTGTTACGTGAGCCATAATAGTTGAGACTGAATGAGTTGGAATCAGAATTCATCTAAACACATATAGTATAGTAGTAGAAGAACAATATCAAAGAAAAGAGAGAGAGAGAGAGAGAAAGAGCCACAGTAAAAAATCAGAAGGAGAAAAGCAATAAGTGTATGAATGAAGGAAAAAGTATCCGAGTATATCTTTATGGTTACTTTCAACTGTTTTCACTATTGGCATTTTCCTAAACATTCCACTGATGTTGAAGCAATTTCATTCTAACTTGCATTTCACTATATATGACTGTATAGTAGTGAAAGTGCAATACAAGAGATTTTCAAGAGGCACTTGGGAATATTTTTCCTTTTAGGAACCTCTGACTTAGTCTATTACAGCCTGTCAACTTTGTAATTTGAAACCTATATTAAAGCCAAGTGAGAGAGTGAGAGTGAGATAGTTTATTTTAGTCTTGGATTTTCATATAGTAAAACTATTCAAAAATATGTATAGGTCTATATATACATATAAATATAGTATACACGTTTTGAATGGAGTTTACAATCAAACCAACTTTGCTATCTGTAAACGACTTTTGTGGTTTCATGTATGTGGGATTTCCTAAGAGGATACACTTGAACAAAGTTCATTATGCTACATTTTCCATGAGGAGGAAGGAGAAAATGTAAGCACATTGTCACTGAGTAGTATGAACCTTTTAATTTTGTCATTTTGTTTAATTGTTTGGATTGTATGTATGCATACATTGAGCTCTTGTTGTGTTGTTGAATTGTATTCTTCCAAAGGAGGAGGGATGACAAAAGATTTTCATTCAGGCCAAAATCTGATAGCTATATAGATATCCATGTAAATATATATACATAATACATACTCACAAAGTTGAGTATTTGTTTGTACCAAAGAGTACAACAGACTCAGTTAAAGTAAGTGTAAGTCTTTTGAGAGTGAGGGTTTTAGTAGTTGGTGTTAGTTATATATACTCGAGCTATGTATAGAATTATATAGATTGAGCTTATTTAGGTAAACCAGTTATACGTCGTAGTTTAGTGCCACTTACGTTAGTCTCATCATGTTACGGAAAAGAATGAAAAAGGAAAATAAGAGAAAGTAGTATTTTGTAGTAAAGTTGCACAGTCCTACAATGAAATGGAGTTCACTTTCACTTATGTAGAAATAATTTGTATATTTATACTCTCATGTGACTGGCTGAGTTTGTATCCATGAAATAACTAAATTTTGTGTAATGGAAGATTGTTCTCAATGAGATCTGCATGTTATTATCGTTATATTGTAAGTGGAACACCATCTCACTATATGCAATCATATTATAGAGCGGCTCAGTTTACAAGTCGACATTTTTGTTTCTTCTTTTTTTATTCTTGTGTATGCATAGAGAATGCAATAGTAGAAAAAATGTTTTATATTGAGTTGCAAAAATATATCTACCAGTGTTGTTTGTAGATAAACTATTTGACGACAATCATTTAAAGTTTTTATTCAAGTTAATAATATTCATATTCTTATACTATTCTAAACTTGAAAACTCGTCTTTCCTTCTACAGAAAAAAAACCCATGCTCTTTTGCTGACTCTTTCTCTCTTTATAATGAACTACTACAACTACTGGACTTTGTATATGTACATACTTGTTCTGATTATATTTGAATCATAGAATGGGTTTACCATTTTATTTCAGTCCAATACATATAATATATACATACACTTGTCTCTCTTTCTCTATTCTAAAATGAGGGTGGAGTTGGATTCTTTGCGAGTACTTTAGCAATTTTCTCTTCTGTCTACTACTATTTTTTGCATCACTTTTCTCCATCTTTCTCACTGAATGTACTATCTCTTTTTTTCCTTCCTCATCTGTACAACTCTATATTCACATAAGATGCTGTATTATATATATATAGTTTTGTCGAAATGTAGAATAAACGTTTTTGCTTCCACTTTCTCCCTCTTCATTTTGTCTGCTTGGAACATGGTCTTGAATATGGAAAAGGATCTTATCTAAAACTTGGTGTCTTATTTTCATCCAGTAGTCGTTTCCAATTCTATCTGATGTGTAGTTTGTCTTCAACTAGTTGGAATTGTACATGTTGTTGTTGGAAACCTCGCCTTCGTTCCATGATGTTTTACTTCTTTCCTTTTTTCTCATTCTTTTATTTTTGACTTTGCTTTTTCTTTATACTATATAGTTTGTTGTAGTGAGATTGCAGTAGTTATTTCTTCGCCAAGTATAGAGTGAAAGTAATGTTTTATAATTTGTCACAAATAAAAAAATACTAGACATATCACTTGATTTATAATGCATTAAGCATTATTTGTCAACAGCAGACTTAACTTTCATTGTCTTTTAAAGTCTTCACATTTAGTTTGTTCTTTTTGCATGAATATATATTTTCGATACATTATATAGCCATGTAAAGGAAGAATCAAATAAGTTGTACTAAATATGAAATTCATCAAATATATTACTATTGGGTCAGTTTACATTGTGCCACTTACTATAGGATAGTAAGTGAAGTTATTTTAGGAAAGTCACGAAACTATATGATGCTGTTGTCAAATCTCTTGAGAGTCGATGGTGAAATATCACTTTCTTCTTCGGAGTAAATACGTTTCTTCTTTAATCAGTAGGGAATACGATGAAAGCGCAAGTGATGATGAGGTGCCGGAAAGAAATCTTGAAGAGAAGATAAACATCTTCTCTACAGTTTATTATAACATATATATAGTACTTTACAGATATGTGTTGTGCAGTTGTATTGGGACGTTTTTAGAAGCATATTTATATTAAACTATACTGTTTACAGTATACAGGTTAGAATTAAATTCTCATGGACGAGTAAGTCTTATGTCCATCAGTGCGGGTCTACATTTGAGTTTTCTCCTGTTGCTCCGTGTCTTTGATGCTGGTATAAATGAAATAGAGAGAAGATAGAGAGTCTTCTTCCTTCATTTAACCGACTATAATCGGACATTGTGGTCATATCATGAATTGTGATTACATTTCTGTTTGTTTCCTAAAGCCAAGTCAAGTCAGAATCAAATTCCCATATAAAAGAGAAGAGAGCAGTGGTATTATAGTAGTAATATTAAAGCTTGATAGATTGTAATGTAATAATATATATAGTCAAGGAGTAGAGGTACTTTGTGTATCATTTGATGTCTTTAATTTCTTGAAACATTGTAGTTGGTTGAAATTGTGGGTCTCCGATGATATGTTGTTGTTGAAACTTGTGTAATATGATGGTAGTGGTTTTGTTACCTTACTGCATACAGACTTTGCTATTCTTATATGCATTCCACATCATAGTAGATAGAGTAGCAAGCAACAAGAAAAGAAGAAGAGTTCAAAAATCATTTTAGAGTGCAGATAATAAATAAATTTATGTGTATTTCCGTGTCCCTAATGCAAGTCTGATGGCAAACCTCATTTGATATTGATAGCCTGTTTTTAAGCAGGAAATGAAACTGGTTTGTAGAGAAACTACTCCTGCTTCTCTACCTACCTTGCTCTCTCTGACTCACTCACTCTCTTTCTTTCTTGTATGTATTTGGTTGAGTAGTATATATGCTTGGCTGTAGATCTAGTAGTTAGTTCTTTCTCTTTTGCTTTCAAACTTTGTCTCTTGAGACATGCGAATTTTGATAGTATATGTTCACTACAACTTTCACTTTCTGATGTGTTGACAGCATATATGATGGTCTCAAGTCATCGTCTATGGCCTTTTCACTACTGCATACAAACAACTCAGTATGTATTTTTGTAGTCTTACTTTACCCAACGGATAGGAGAATAGAATAGAAAAAAATGAAGAGTAGTTTGATGTTCATCATTTCATAAAATGTTAAATTCAGAACTAAGCAATTGCAAAATATTATTTGGATCACATTTAAATTGTAAAAAATTCTGGAAGATTTTCAAGTAGGATTTTTTCATCTTTCTTACTACGTAAAAAAGTCATTCTATGAAGTAGCTTTTTGTAAGCAAGATAGAATTCTTCGAAATTCAATTTTTGTGAGTAACAAATTATTTACTTCGTTGCTCTACAAAGCTAAATATATTTTGTTTTCACTTTGTGGTGGTTTGACTTGAGTATTATATATAATATAAGTGCTGTCTTCTTCAGAATTCATACGGAAGCATTTAGAATGCAATATTTAGACATCAACTGTGTAATAA
>VCNE01000554.1:0-15880 GCA_009869805.1 Oncopodura yosiiana | reverse complement strand
CGAACAGCAGAAGAAGAAATACATGAGTAATCTTTTAGAAAATTTGGAATCTTAGCACTATATAAACCTTCAACCCATGTTTCAACAAAAACTACAATTTCATTTTTAGTAATAGTATTTTGAATTTCTACAGACAATTTACTTAATGTATTATTACCCCTAATATTCCAAAATAATATAGATAAATTTTTATTAATAATTTGATGTTCTATGGGCGGCTGACTTCATATATTTTGAGGATAAAGTTTCTTCAAATTAACTCCATCATGGGATTCCCATTTTTCATAAATGTTGGAATTCTTGAAGATAGACAGTGTTGAATTTTTGATTTTTCCTTTAATTTCACCAGCTGTATGCTCTCCAATGACTCTTTTCAACTTTTCTCTCAACTTCTTGTTTATTTTCTGTGAGTCGGGAGACAAGTCATCATTAAAATAAATTCCCTTATTTCTAAAAGTATGAGCATGTTTGAAAATAAGGAACTTATCTTTTTTTGTTGTTGTCTTCAGCAAAATCGGTCTGATTTTGCCATCCTGCTTAGTCCCCAAACGAAATACCGAGTCAATTAATGGATTGATTTTCACCTCACTCATTAGCTTTTTCACCACTTCATCAGTCTTCTCAACAACATCCTTCATCTCGGGAACTCCTTGAATGATGATGTTTTTCTCTCTCATGATATCCTCCAGAATACGACATCTCTCCTTTAGGTTAATTATTTGGACATCATGATTTTTCACCTCTTTGATAACACCATCAAGCTTTAGAAAAAAACTATCAATCTTCTTGTCCATGTTGTCCAACTTTTCAATTATGACATCCATCTCTCCTTCTGCTTTTGTCTGTTTGGCTTCTGGTGATAATGATGGGCTGGTATTATTGGACTATCATGATTTTTTACCTCTTTGATAACTCCATCCAGCTTTAGAAAAAAACTATCAATCTTCTTGTCCATGTTGTCCAACTTTTCAATTATGACATCCATCTCTCCTTCTGCTTTTGTCTGCTTGGCTTCTGGTGATAATGATGGGCTGGTATTATTAGACGTACTGTTCTCCTTCTTTCTTTTTGCTGGCATCAGTAAAAGAAATACAAATTAGAAAAGTTCCTTTTTGTCCGGGATTTGGACTCTACTGACCTCAATAAGTACACTAATTTATATAGCGGCGTGTANCTTTCTTTTTGCTGGCATCAGTAAAAGAAATACAAATTAGAAAAGTTCCTTTTTGTCCGGGATTTGGACTCTACTGACCTCAATAAGTACACTAATTTATATAGCGGCGTGTACAGTCCACTATTTACGTGCTTAGAACTGGGCTCTAAGCTACCCGGACGAATTGAAACTTACAACTGGACCAACTCCTAATTAAATCACCAACTTCCAACAGTTTTTCAGATTTTCCATCAGCAGCAGCAGGCAAATAATTTTGATTCCACCGAAAAATTCTCGTCACGTGACTATTTCTCTTCTTTTTTATTTAGCACACACGACACAACTTTAAACTTGATTTTGTTGGAATCCGTGGCTTGAAAAAACTGAAATTGTTGATTACTAGTTAGAAGAGAGCCTAATGATTACTTTTAGAAAAATTTTGAAGCCTAGTTAGCACTAATAACTCAAAAAATTTATAAAAAATACTTGAGAAAAAAACCACTGGTTTTTATACTTGCGCCATGCGCGGGAATCCGTCTCAAACTAGTATTATATGTATGTACATACATCTAGATATAAGACATATGAGTAACTTTCTCTCTCACATGCTCCAAACACAACTTACTCTTGATAGAGAAATTATCTTGCCTTCCTTACTACAGAATCTTATCTGTATGTGTGATATGACTACAGCACACTTCCATTAGTCTTTATATACGATATATACTGTCTTAGAAGTAGAAGAAAGCACATCTCTCTTTCTCCTATATAGATATCTATCTACGTCAGATGACGTGATATGAGAAAGAAGATTGAACCTGAACTAATAACTAGCCGAGTGAGTGAGTAAAGTGAGGAGCTGACGAAGTTTGAGTTTACTCAAGTGAAAGAATAATGAAGTGAATATATAAATAGAACATATATGTATGTGTTCCCCAATGATGAGGATGTTAAACAAAATAAAACTGGAAACGTAAAACATCTAAATCTACCACACCATAAATAAATGTTATACATATGGTACATTATTTTAATAGATATAGAATTGTACATTGATAAGAAATACAAGAATAAAAAAATCAACTACTAATGCGTGAAATTGTAAAAATCGATTCTGCATCTCTAGAGATCGGCATTATGTATATATGATTTAGGACTATAGCAATACTGTAAGCATTATGGTAAATTGCCAAGTCATTGACACGTAGTTAACAACTGACACGAATTTTATTTTCGATGTAAATCATACAGGAGGACTATCTATAAATAAGGAAAAGAGAGAAAGAAAAAAGGCGAGCTTGTTGTAATCAGTCTCAATTTAGAGTGAACGAAATCAAATGAACTCTATAAAAGAAACATGCTGATGTTAGATTCTAATTTAATGAAGAAAGACTACTACTATACTGTCTAGCTATATAGCTATATAATATATATATGTATATACATCCGATCATAGTTATTTCCTTCTTTCCGAATCTATATAGCTATAATAATAAGAGCCACTAGTATAAATATAGTAGTAGGAAAGTAATAATCCTTTAATGCTTCTTCTCTCCTTTCTCAATCTCATCCACCATATGCCACCAGTCAAAACTAAGTTGGAAATTCAAATGAACTGAATTCACTGAATTAATATTTACGCTAATACTCTCTCTCTCTCTTTCTTTCTGCTACTCTCTACGTCAAAGAACTCGCTTTCCTTTACACAACACACTACAACATTTATACAGAATTAAGACAAATGAGCTTCAACAGTGTCTTCTTTTATTTTCTTTCGACTTTATATTATTATGACTTTTGATTCATAGTACTAGAGACAATCACACAATGTAAAATTACAACACCCATAAAATGTTGTATGGGTTTAACCTTAAATGAATACTAAATGTTTTTACGGGAAGTATATGTGGTGGACCTTGTGTTTTAATCTCATTAGAGCTTTTAGTTTCTATGAGTAAAAAAAATCAAAAGTAACGTACCTCAAGATGAGCTGCACGCAATTGCATTTCTTGAAGTCTTCTTTGAGCTTCGGCTGCAACACTTGCTCCCAAATTGGATTCTGTTACTGTTGGTGACCAGCCGTCCATAAAAACTGGCTGATATGGGGCCACGTACTCTTTCCATTGATCTCTGCAATAACAAAACACCAGAAAAAGTGATATCAGCATTATTCAATTAATTTTACATGTAATAGAGCTATATAGCATATAGAGAGTTTTATATATATACTTCCATATAAATCCAACATTGATTATAGAATATTCAATTTTCTATTGGCATTTCTAAAGCGAGGATGATGAGATTTGCTGGTAACATGATTTTAGTAAGAGCGACAGAGAGCAGAAGACTAACACATAAAACTTTATGGTTGTGTGCTTCTCTTCGTCATTCGTTTTCACAAAATTTTTATCCACATATATAAAAAATCAGATATGCATAGTAGCAGTCTAAGCAGTCAGTAATATAGTAGATTTTACTCCTGGAGAAAAGAAGAAAGATTAGATGAGAGGCGACAGAGACGATGGAAAACAGTTGAAAATATTATATATCTTCTAGAGCCAATTTAACATAAAATTTTATGGTTTTTCTTTTATATTTGTGCCTGTTGTAATATTATACTATCACAGCTGTCGCATCATAAGACGTTTCATTACTAACATATAATATATATATAGTATAGTTAGTCAAAATAATGCAAATATACTTAAAGCAAAATTCAATTCACTATATATAGAAGAGATATATTATTAGATTATTACTATTACTCTTCATAGATCTTTTTACCAAATGTGTCAATTGAAACCTGGGCACATTAATAAAATGACAGCTGGAGTAGCATTTTACTGTAGAGGACGCTATAAAGATATGATTTTGTGACTCATTCAAAAGATAAGCCTATTCAATTTTTTCAAAGAATTACATTAGTTCTTATTATTTTCTATACAAATTTTATCTTTTCTAATAATATTCTCAGCTAATGCGTATTTTGAGCTTGAGAATTAACTTCCGATTTAGGCATAAAGCGTAGAAGCTTTGTTGATACGATTTTATATAAACCGTTAGTACTATCTAATGAGTGACAACTCGGAAATAAGGTTGCGTCAATTGAAATGTCATCGTATTACCATGATAAAGCAGCGCAGCTTTTTCGCAACAATGGTGTATACAATAATAGCATGAATAAATGAATGAGCCTTATAAACTACTGATCAAGACTAACATGAAAGTTTTCCGATATTACATATGTGACATACTTGATAAGAGAAGGAAAAGCAAGGTTCCTGAAAAAAGTCATACAGTATCGCTTAACCTAATAGGAAATTACCGATGGAGTGACATGTAAAATCTGATTTAATTTCCCTTCCATTATTGTAAACTTATACAGGGCGTCAAAAGATTACTGAATAGATTTATATTTATAGCACTCACTAAGGATATGGTCTTGTTTTAAATTTTGTACTACAATGGGTTACAGAAATTAGCAGAGCATCCATAAATTTTTTTGTCTTGATGTGAATTTTCTCAAGGACCAATCCGTAAAAGTTTGAGAGTAGTTTTACATATGCAAGCATGATGTAACATTTGTTTAAACAATATATATAAAAGTTAACATACTGTACTTTCTCAAGTTTACTACTACTACTATATTTTATATGTTTCTAGATAAAACGACAATGAAAGTACAAGACGAGGCAAAAGTGTTATAAAGAGAGCAGAATTAGTCAAGTATAAATAATGGCGAGTTCTACAATACATATATCTATATATTATATGTGAAGTTATTTCAACTTTCTTTTATATTCCATCTCACGTAAAAGGCATACTTAGAAGAAAGTATGCTTTTGTTAAATGCGACCTTCGGGCTAATGAAAATTTTACGGAGGCTTATCTTATTAACTGTTTCTATTGCAACTATGACGACCACCAAGGTACTAAAGCTTCTCATAAAAGAAAAGAAGGCTCAACAACGTATGAATTTTGTGGCATTTTCTCCATCTCGAGTTCTGATATCTTAATTACTACACTACACCATTGTATATATGATATACACAATATACATAGAAAAGTCATGATCAAAATCCTTAGATAATGGAAAAGCTACTCTTATATAATTCTTGATTACAACAATACATGAAGCAGCAGTTCTCTTAATTTCTCATCCCCATTATGGCTTTCTTATATTTAGACAGATGACGTCATTTAGGAATGAATTGATTATGAAATATTGTATGAGCTTGGCTTGGTATATATAATGAAAAGTTTTGTAGAAATTAAAAAAACATTTTCTTTTCAAGAGAAATAATCCACCAAATCTACAAAGATGTACAATATAAGTCATCGAACCAACGAAAATATATACCGTATTATCTTGGAAAGAAACTGGGTCAAAATAAATTCATTTTGAGTTACAACAAGATCCGATTTTCACTAAGAACCCACAGCGTCTAATCGACAACATACGGTGCTCTATTTTAGTAGTCTTGCTACGTAAAAGAAACTATTTATGATGAAATACCTAGTTCGTACGTAATGGACCATAGTTAATACCATAATAACACATAAAAATAGTGTGAAAAATTGAGGAATCTTTGATGTTCCTTCGTCATAAAAGAGTCCCAAAGTAGCACTTTGGACTACATATATATTACAACATTGAACATTAACTGTTGTTATATGTATAGCACATCATGCTACAAGTTCATAAGACTTGAGAGACAATGATTATTGTATATAGTTTGGAGAAAGATGTGAGAGAGTCTCTAGAGCCAATTTGAAGTTATTGTTACAACAGCACTACATATTAATACTACAACGACTTTTTCTTTCTTTCAATAGACAGAAATACAATAATTGCACTTTTTCATGCTACTCTCTCTCTCTCTGTACATAGGTCTCAATGTTTCACTAGAGTTTTCTACCGCTATATATATACTATATAGAATCATTGATAGAGTATGATCTTTGTTTGTGCTCTTTTCATCATTGAAGAGTCAATTCTCATATGTCGAATTGCTCCTATACAATGAAAAGGTCTAGAGAAGCATTAGAAATAATAAAGTATATAATATATAGTCTTGTTGTTACTCAGAAGAAAAAAAGCTACGTATTTGTTATTTCTGTAGTGTAATGCCCATATTGGTAATTATGTTTGTTGGATGTAGTACAAGTCATCATAAACTACATGTGATGTTTGCTGTTTCGCTCTTTTTGTTGATGAAAACTTGTTATATATGTATCTTTATGTCAAGTAGTGCTATATGAAATCTTATGATAAAAATGTCTCTCAGCTCAGTAAAGAAGATGACACTTGAGATTTTAAACTTTTTTCTGCGAAAGAGTTATATCGCAAAGTAAAAAAGTATGACATGTTATATGACATCACAATAAGAATAAGATAGCAAGTGTTGAGACATCAGAACTCGTCTTGCCTCTCTCTCTCTCTCTCTTATCTTTATGAAAACTGCAATGCTCTACCTACTGTGATGCTCTACACAATTTGATAATGAAACCACCATTGTGAAGAACAATTGTACTTTAATGTCATCATTGCATCATATATTTATCAACACAAGAGATCTCTTCATTCTATATGCCAACGACTTTTTAGATATGTACCTTTTACATTAAAGATAAGGTTATTACTAGCTATATACATACTCGGAAAAAGCACAGCTTTCTCTCAAGAAGTTCTGTCAACGTGAAAATCTCAAGAAGAGCTGAATATAATATGACAAGTTGGATACTTTAAATATTTATATTGTAATTAAAACTTTAAAATCTTAACATATATGTATATGTATGTAGAGGTAGAGAAAAACCATCAGTATTATAGGAGTTTTGTGCCCAAAGGAATTTTGAAGATTGTCAGCTTTATGCTCTTTAGTCCTCTCCTGAGCGTAATCAGCTTGACACATGTAGCAACGTCTCTCAGAGATGATGATGATCTCTACGTGCTCTTTTTGCCCTTGTGAAAATCTTTTCTCCTCTCCTAATAATGTTTGCTATGCATATATATATATCTATCTAGCTTCTTCATCTCTTTCTCTTCCCATGGGCAACAACATTATAAAGTTTTGTAACTACACTTAAAAGTTTCTTGACATGTATCTTGTATAACGGTGAGAGACACTATTATACAATAAGGAAGAGTTATATATACTATATATATATTATGTTCTACCACACAAATAGCTCTTAGTTTTAGCAGCAGTATTTCCAAGAAAACGTTAGAATCCAATGATAACGTCAGCAAAGTAAAGAATTTCTTTTTTTTTCTTTAAATATATATACATATAATACATCTCAAAGTTCTATTTTCTGTAATACCTTTTCTATATCTGAGCCACTTGCTATTCAACTCGTGTTATTCTGACTTATGCTATATCTACTAACTTTGAGATTTGTAATGAAAATTTGTCACAGATTCTTTTTGAAGTCAAGAGAGCATTTCCCGTTTCGTATTCTAGCTGTGTTGATTTGATGTGCTAACATATCTGTACTTTGCAAGAAAGGCTCGTTCATCTTATGATAGCTGCCATTTTATTCAGCTTAGATAATTCTGCTGTATGTATGAAAGTATAGCTCAGGTGTAGAGTTTTGTTACTTGTATAACTCATGTATTTTGTACAATATATTTGTTATTTCTGACACGAAATTAAACCAATAATAACTTAAAATGTAATGAAATTAGTTCAGTTAAGTTACTAGAATCAAAAATACTTAGTTCTGTTATCTCTTTTCTTTTTAAACTAAGTGTCAACTATCTCTCTTCTAGTTTTCTAAGAACTTTTCAAGTTTTTGTATAACTCACAATTAGTTTTATATTCATATGAACTATAGACAAAATTTACATGGCATAATACATATAGTAAAAGTAAATGAGAAATTAATAGACACTTACCGTGGAAGTAACCAAGCATCTCCAAGTGAATGCCACAACTCTGTTTCTTTTGAGGTCAAACAGTTGTTCAACAATTCAATGGCTTCACGACTCAAAAGAGGTGATACGACTCTATTAGCTAAGCCCTCAGCATGAGCATCTCGAGATGCATCCACAATCAGTGCCAACGGTGTGAATAGGAAATGAACTAATTCAGGTGCATTTGGATCATGAATATGGGATTTGAGGCGAGCCTATAAAGCAAACATAGAAATTTAATTATTTATTTAACTTTGATAATCATACTACGATTACATCCTACTCTCAACTCATCTCACTTTCAAACACATCCAAAGAAAATGAGTTGTGAGTGCTTTCTCTTGTAGTATATATAATATATACAAAGATACATAAACGTTTGTGAAAGATAACTGACATAAACAAAACAATGCGCAATAACAATCCATATGTATTTACACGAACGTGACTTGTGAAAGGAGTTATATGTCAAATTAAAGTTTGTGACTAGTAAATACGATGATGTCGGATGTCAACAAGTTATTTCCAAATAACTCAACACTCTTCTAGAATAAGTACAAAAATTTTGAAATTGAAAGAAAAAACAAGAAATGTGAAATAGAATAATATTGCCTGACAAATAAATTTAATCTAGATTCTACTCACATCATCAACAACAAGATATTTATTATCAGTTGTGAAGTAAATGTCTTTTGTCTGATATGCCTTCATACTATAACTTCCTGCTATATATACATAATTTTATATGCTAAAGTCACGCAAGCTTTGAGATCAGATCAGAGTGAAAGAGTATATTCATCGTCGTTGTCGCTTTCACGTAATACAAAAAAGGAGCTGACAATCTTGTTTGAAGAGAAAGTGAAAAAACATGATGAATAGTTGTTGCAAAGAGAAAACTTTTGTAAGGGAAAATATAAGAAAAAAAACTCGTTGTGTTGAGCCTATACACTATTACATTGTGCATCACAAGACTTGCAATTCACAAGTTACAGATTCACAAAGTAGAAAGGGTCTCAAATCTTTGTACCTTTTCTATAGTTTGTGGTTTACTTGCATTCTTTTTATGTCACTCTACCTACTATTTACAATAGCTTATAGAGATTACAATAAATCTAAGCTCTGAACGTAGTTCATAAATTGTAAATTAAAAAATAACCATTTTATTTTCTCTAGTCTCCTATGTTCAGTTTTAAATCAACCAATACAAGGCTAAATGTCCCTTAGTTATTTCTATTAAAAACGCAAGAACAAAAAAAAAATACTTACCAACAAGTTGAATGATAATTTGAACTTTTGTAGAATGTCAATAAACTCTCTTCCATGTGGGGCTCTAGCCCTCATCGACAACAGACCTTCTCCATGATCCTTTTTCTTGTTTTTCTTTGATCTACAAAGCAACAAAAATCAATATGTAAAAAGAAAACTCTATAAAAAATAAAATCCCAAAGCTTCTTCACCCATAGTTTTCAACTTTCTTCGAAAAAGCAATATACAAAAAAATGATGTATGAGTTTGGATGCAAGTACAATAGCGTTTCTATCAGTATCAATCAGTGCAAGTCTTGCACTCTAAGACACGCAAACTATTCAGTAAATATATAGCATTCACCAAAGCAACAAGCAGATGATTTTTTTCTTGAGAAAGAAAGATGTATACTAGAAGCAAAGAAGAGAGCATCAGAAGTAGCTGATAGTGTACCAGTATGCCTATAATTGAAACTTCCAATAATGTTAGTTTTAACCAAAACAGTATTATAAATGATCTACTTTTATATACAGCAATTTCATTATTGGTAAACAAAGCATGAGATTTTGTTTTACAAATTTAAATTAGCAAAAACAAAGTAACATTTATGTCGTTGACATTATAATGAAACAAGCAAGTCTGCTCAAAATTCCATCTACCTACTATATAATACAGAAACTGATTCTTTTATTTCTCTTTCAAAATGATGCTTAACTTGATGGAGAAGAGAGCAAACTTTGCTTTGCAAAGTCACTTGTTTCATCAATTAGTAATATTAAACTGAGAAGAAATAAGAGAAAGACACACACACACAAAAGACAAGTCTCAAGATTTCTCTGGGAAAAGTGGGAAGTGGCTGTGACACTGTTGTTCTATTATCTAAAGCTCAAGTGAATGTATGTACATAAATAATTAATAAGAGAACTAGTGTATAATGAGTTGTCTTGAAAAAGACAATGATATCTTTTCTCTTCTCTCACTCTCTTGTCTTTCTTTGCTTTCACTCCTTATTCTCTTTCTAAACATACAACATACAGTAGGCACAAAAAGTATTTGCCACTCGTTGCAGAAAACATAAATTGTGAAATCTCATAATATTTTCACAATAAAGATGATAAATTAGTGTTTAATTAATTCATATTTTTTAATGATTTATTTCCGTCATATTTTAATTTTTTTCAATACTACAGTAATTTCTACCATTGTTAATATTTGCAACTAAGACGCTAAGTTTTGTCATAGCACACAACCCTTTTGCAAGCTTACGTGCTATGCTTTTTGCACCAACTGTAGACATATATTATAGAAAACTCATCATATCTTTTCAGAACTCTATTGTTTTCTTTTGATCCTCTGTTGTATTTATGAATGCTACAAAATTATGAGAAATAAACTTTTTCTGTGACTTGCGTATATATGTATACTGTACAATGCCTGGCTTGTGAATCAATATTTGATACTTGTTTCATAGCCTATATATATATTATGTAATATGCAGAGTGACGTCGCTCTAGTAAAATGCTTACCTATATGATAAACATGCTGCATGTTATATAAGCTATACATGTATATATCTTCGTTCTCACGTTGCTCAAACAAGTATCATCATCAGTAGGCTACTATATATTATTACTACCTCAACAAACCTTTAGAAATATAGTAGAGAGACAGTAGAATGAGTCAAAAGGAATCAAATTTTACTTTTAATGATATACTAGCGCAGACAATACACCACCAACGCAAATCTCTCTCGTATCCAATTAGCAATATTTGTTTTGTGCTACTACTGCTCTCTGCTCTATCTTTATTGTTTTCATTGACAACTCAAGTCAAAAGCTTAACTTGCTAATATTATTGTTATTGCATCTTATCTAAAGAAACCTTAATACATAACCCAAGACATATTGTTTTCTACAACTACGACGTGTTTATTCTGTGCCTTTCATGTATGTATGTACATATGTTCTTTTCCAAGAAAATGTTGATCTTTTTATTATACAGTTCTTTAGTCATATGTCACATATAAGTGAATATAAAGTATATGTGCAATACTGCAGTCAGTCGTATATTTATTCAATTTCGAATGACGCAGGCAGTGAAACTTTAGAGTCAAATATTCTCATCAACTCTTGGTGAGAGAAATGTAATAACATCTCAAAAAAAAAGTTTTCTCTGGGCTCACATTTATTGCAAATATAAATTTTAGCAAGTGTTATAAGTATACATATGTTATGTGTACGTATGTGCATAAAAAATACCCTTACAATTCTAAAAATGCAACAGCTTCTGGTGATTAACAGCACAACTTTAACATTTACTAGTAGTTTACATATAAATTTATCCAAGGAATAATAGACTAGCGTCAGCACATATGTATACACAGACCAGACGAGAGAATAATAATTATACATACATTTGACACTTTTTATGTGCTCAACAACATATTGTACACTAGAGAGAATGGTATAAAATTGAAAAGAGTTGAGAGATATATGACCAACATTAAAATGGCTCATATGGTGCAAAGAGAAGCTCATCAATTCACAAGTGTAAAATATCAAAAGTCACATACTATAAAAATTACAATTCATTACACTCGTCGTTTGCATTGCACACAAATTTCTCTCCGACTACATATCCAACAATATATAACTTTTAGTATGAAAACACAGCTGGAGTTTTTCAATCAATTTATCCAACTGATTCCCAGTCAGTTCTTCTTCTCTATACTTTATGTCTAGTCTAAAAACTATCGAAACTATAGTACCACTCACTGCTAGATACGTTACTGCTGTGTATACATAAATAAAATGGTCTCAGTAATAGATATATGTATAAAGCAATATACTTTATAGTAGCATGCTGAAGAAAAAAACATGATTTTGCAGTAAAAACAATAATTTCAAAACTACTGCAAACTAAAATGAAAACAGATCACCATAACCATCAATGTAGGCAACTAGAGTTATATGTATAATGTATATTTTTAAAGCACTCTAGATAAAGCAAAAGGGAAAAGAGAAAGAGAGAGAGGGAGAAAGTTTATATCTATCTATCTCTACTTAACTCATTTTTTCACTTACTTTCTTCGTCGTTGAAGCTCCCTATAGGCCGCAGCAGCATATTGCAATCGGGCAATAAATCGCTCGATGTCATCAAAACATCGATTTAAAATCGCCACTTCTCTTTCGTAACGTCCTTCACTTCCAACAGAGCTGGCATCATCTCTAACATCTTCCGCTGCTATAAGAAATAGATTACATAAGCAAAATATCATTAGATTAACTCTTCATCTTTTTAATCTTCACACCTTTGTAACTAGAAAGACGCGTCTATATGCTTCGAGTATAAATATACTGGCAGAATGAAAGAAGATTTGTATCAAAGTACAAATTAGCTTTTATTATAACCTGAACCAATTACATTATATATATCGTATATACTACTACAGAGAACAAGAAATCATTTTAATTATTGTCTTATATACATATATAAACAAATTTGAATACCAAACCACATTGCTTCTGACTTTCTCTGTATCATGATGCTAAATCAATGCAAATCTTCCTACCTTCATACAATACTGCTGTAATGAGTTCTTCCTATATATAGTCTAATAAATATGAAAATATTATGCAGCCCTTATCGTTCAAAAGTATGGCAAACCACCAATCATAGGTACATATTGTTGTGTATCTTGAAAATTGATTTGTGGAAAGTGAAATATTATCTACATAGAGACAGCTATATGTATAATATGTGGAAAATATGAAGATCGTAATTCATTATTCTAATTGTGATTTACTCACATAGCTTTTACACTCTAGAAATCAAATGAATTACAACTTCTACACTTTTTTTGAGATTTTACCTTAGAGATGATTTTGTTTCATCTCTTGTCTTGTCATTCACTTGGTTAAATATTTTGATGTTAAACTTAAAGTACAGGACTAAATAATTATTGATCTTCCTAAATGGAATGCCCATTCTTTTATATATTGGATAGAATAATCCTTTTTATTCACTTCACTAGTACCATGTGTGAAATTCTCATCACACGGTAAAAGTGCCAAAAGAATGATACCATACAATATTATTAATATACATAGAAAAATCTCAATTGCTTGATGCATATATAAAGTACATGTGTGCAAAAATATAGTGACTTTCCCAACATGAAAGATTCACATTTGAAAAGAAAATAGAGAAGCAAACTTAAGTCTGAGCTCAAGCTTTAAATCTATAAACCTTATCTATTCAGACAGCTCCTGCTGAAATAAGCTAAACTAGTGTTCTGATAGTACACATACTACAAGAGGAGAATGATAAATCTTAAAACTACATGCAAGTTTTTGAGAAGAAAAGTTGACTCCACTTGATTCTCTCGTCTTATATTTCTGACTATATAGTCTTATATTTCTTAGTATGTAGTACATATATATATGTATATATATATACTAAAATGTGAAATGTAAAAACTTTGTATGTTCACAGCAACTAGTCCATATCTCCGCTCTCAAAAAGTTATTTTTGCATGAAAGAAACTTAAGTCACCAATGGGAAAAGGTTTGTAAAGTTGTGTAGTCAGTCTTGTAGTAGTAGTAGTACCATATATGTAGGAGCTTTTATATCTCACAGAAATTTAAGATGAAATATCATGCTCAATTGAATACGCATTACTAAATATTTATTAGGTTCTTGTTAGCATGCAAACGAAATTTTGTAGAGTAAAAGTCTTAGATCTTAAATCTATTTCTATATCTACTCTTGTCACTTTCTCTTTCCATTGAGAATGCATGATATTATTGGTTGAGTACTTTGCTCTGACTCTCTGTGGAACATCCAGAAAAATTTAGTATGCGTAGACCTGACATTCGTGAAGCTGATTCGACAGAAATTTCCTGTCATATGGAACTGAACACTTACCACATGATGTAGCCACTGAATTGGATGTATTATATGAACTAACTTTCTCTGCTCTTTTTTGCTCTATATGTACGTACTATGATCATTTCTCTAACTTTGAAAGCAAAATGATTGGACTCAACCAAAAGATAAGTTGAAGTCTGAAGCTTCACCAACAAAATCATTCAGAATGATTCATTCTAAGAGATAGATAAATGAATTTCTAGTATACCACAACTTTTAATATATATACTTATATAGTCATTTGACCTTTACTAGTAAGAAACTGTATAATCTCTTTTTATTCTGTCTAAACTGGTTAATATCTAGCCCGTTCTTTGATTCACAAAATATTTATTCCATATTTAATTTTGGTATCACTCGACTCCTGACCAGTCTGTGAATATTAGAAATTGGCTGTCTGTAACTAGTTAATTATTATTAAAACGTTGCTTGGTATAAATCACAACAATGAAAAACACTACGTAAAACACAGAAAAGTATAGCCTACTGTATAAAAGTGTGACACAGAGGTCGGTGTCAAAAAAAGTATGAAAAGTTAAAGCTTAAGAGGCTACGCGGCTACTAGCAAATCGTACCATTAGACCTGATATAGACTACAAGATGTGTTGCACAAAATAAAAATGTCACTATGAATACTAACTCAAATGCTTTGCATTCTAACAAAAAACACTTTGAAATTGGGTTGAAATAGGACCCAGTTTTGTTTTATACATCATCCGGAAAGAGAAGGAATATACAACGAAACACAGACATATATAATGTACCGTAAATGGCCGCTAACCTAAGCTCCTAACTTCTATTCAAATTCAAGCTTCTGAATCCAGGTTCAAAATCGAGATCAACTATCTGTTAGGATACAACTTACTACTCGATTACAGATTACTACTCAAAATTGATCTTACTTTGACCTCTATCTATTAGGCATCTTGTATATGTCTGAGATCTTATAGATAATCGGCTCCTAACCGGTCATTTATGGTATCTTTCCTTTTTTGTAAATATATATTAAGAGTTGCATATTGGTTCCATAGTATACTACTTTCTTTTTGATCATTTCCATACAAAAACGACTTCTTTTTCTCTTTTCCTTTATCCAGCATATATACACAAGAGCACAAGAGTACCTAAAATTTACTTTACGTCTACTTTCAACGACAAGTAACATCACTATATACATATATGTTCTATTAGTTCTATTCTAGTACTTGAAAGACAAATCTGCAACATCAGAAAAAGTAGAAAAGAAATTGGTTTGCTGAGGACATGAATTTCAACCAGGGACAAATAAAAAAGGCATATATGACATGACTTCTTCACTCAACAAGATATATATATCCTCAAGTCTTTACCATAAAAAAAACTTTTTCCAGTCTCAAACTGCTAAGCAATTTGGCTCGCTATCTACATAACTTTTATATAACTGTGTATATATATGCTACATATAATTGACTTGTGATATATCATACATCTTACGGCATAATTATTAATGTCAAATTTTTTTCTTTCATAATCTGTATATATATAGAGTACTTACATCATCATGCTTCATATGCAAAGTATAATAACACTATAAGAGTAATAGACCATATGACAAGTTTTTTTTTGTGAATACATATAATAAGTTATTCATGTAT
>VCNE01000553.1:0-10413 GCA_009869805.1 Oncopodura yosiiana | reverse complement strand
ACAGTACTTCTAACTACATATGTAGGCATATTTTTCTCCAACCCTAAAGTATATATTATGTAAATACCCAACATTCAAACATACATAGTTTTCTGTTCAACCATCCTGTACTTTTATGTTGTGTACTAATAGTAAGCATTCTGTCTGTCGTCTGTTTTATCAAACAGCCATTTAAAACTCGACAATATGTTTACAGCTATTACAAATATTATTTACTAATGTTATAAAACTGCTACATGTACTAAAGTTACTTGATACTCAATCGAAACAGTTAACTTTAACTTATTAGACTTACACTACACTACAAGCTTCAACATTTCCGTAATTTTACTGCAGAAGTGTCATTTATCTTTAGATTCACCAAATAGCTTCAATTGCCAATTAGTGCCATATTTATTTAGATATTTACACCTGTTCAAATGTCTTAAAACTCGGCATAAATCGTCATGCTGGGCTCTCAAAAAAAGATATAAAATTTTTTCTTCACTCATTAAATCTGTTGACTTCTCTTCTGGAGGTTGTATTTGCTTGTGATAACACTGAGTGAGTAAATATTTAAATATGAAGTAAATAATGTAGTTTAGTTTGACTATTTGTACCAAATTGGATATTGCAACAATTTTTAGTTTAAAATTACTAAACCCCAACAAAAAATCTCATCATGAAAATTTTTCATGAAAATGAAAAGATAGCGTCTGTTTTCATTTTGCGCGGAAAAAAATATTTGAATTCGCCATCAAGTCATCTGCTGCCGGATTAAAAAAGATTCTGTCATCATCATCATAGATTTTGAAAATTTACACAATTTCTATCGAATTTGCACAAAAGACTATTGTTTATAATGTTCAGCCTTCTTTATGACTGTCAGTTTTGTAAGTTTCAAACGCAAGATTACGAAAAATGCTTAGATCACTTGTGTTACACTGAAGATCACAACAAGAAAACAATTGCTAGCATTCTAGAAGATAAATTTATAGCATGGAGCTATGAGGATTTGGATAGATCAATTTATGTAACTTTTCTGAAAGGACAAGTATTGAAGAAACGTGATTTTGAAGCTAAAAAGTTTAGAGTTAATTTACATGACATTGTCAGTACTATCTCAGCTAATTATGGAATTATCACTAGCCTTTGTTATTTTGAAAAAGATCCTAATGATTGGGGTGTTAGTTATTTGAATGAAATTCATTCATGTGTCATTCAGTTTCTTAATCAGTAAGTAATATAAAATTATATATTATTTCAAGATTTTATCAATTAATTATATTAATTTTTTACGTTTTAGGTCATCGGCAGATACAGCTATTCAAAAACAACTTTACAAAAAGTCCATGAAAGTGACAATTGAGCCACTTTCAACGAAAATAGAAGATTGGAGAGTACATGGAGTAAAAATTCCAAGAATTCACCAAGTGCCACCAACACTTGAACGAGAGTCCGAAGGTATAATTGGTATAAGAAATATTGAAATATACTTTATTATATTACAGCCTTCGAATGTGTAATGTAATTTCTTAATTTTACTTAGGTACTGAAATTGTCTCAAAATGTCTACCAGGATATATTCAATGTATGTTGTGCTACTATGAAACTCGTCAATCATTTAAAACCAAAACGTATTTACGTCATATTTGTTGTGATGAAAAGCATTTAGAAAAAATGTTGAGCTACTTTCGATATTTTGTGGAGTTGTGGAATCAAGAAGATGTAGCTAAATCAATTTTAGTAACAGTTCTTGATGGAAAAGTTATGATTTCTCGTTCAGCAACTAGTAAAAAAGCAGATAAACAATTGGCTTTGATTATGTTTCTTCACCATTTAGCAGAATATGGACAAATTAAAGCAATGTTTTATAAATATACGACTAATGCAGAACAAGCATATGCCATTGTGATTCAATATGAAAATGAGTAAGTAAAGAATAGATAAACAGTATTTATTTATTGTTTGCAAAATTCTTGTATTAATTAATTTTTTTTGTCAATCTATTACAGAGAGTCTGCCATGAAAGCTGTAGAAGAAAAACAACGAAAACTAAGTTGCGATGTTAAAATTTTAATAGAAAGATTGACTGATTGCAAATCAGATGCTCAACAATTAAGTCGATCTTGGTGTGGAAAAGATGTTCCTGAATGGAAAGTACCAAGAATTCAACCTATGGAGCCAACTTATGTTGAATTTGATGATATTATTGAAGATGACAGTGATTATAACAATGTACAACTTATTACTGATCAAGAATTTCAAGCTCGTCATGAAATGCTTAAAGCATCACTTGAAAGCAAGAAATTTGATATTAATGAAGAATTTAAATATTTTACAAGTCAAATAGCAATGAGCAAATGGAATCTTGAAAAGAGACATAATGTATTTGATAATATTCGTTCTACATTACAAGAGAAGATTGAATGTCCACTTTATCCTTTGGGTTCTGGATATAATGGTTTAGGTCAAGATGATGACATTCTTGTAATTTTTGTTGATGTCCTTGGATATGCTTTAAAAATTAAAGAATATGTACCTGATGACGAAATTGAAATTATAGTCAAAGAGAAGATGACAAATACAGTAGATATACTAAAAGAACTAAGAACAACGGAATGGTGTCAACATATTCAACTATCTGAGAATCTTAAACCTAATTTAAATAATCAATCAAATTCCAAGTTTATTATATTTTTTCATACAGAAACTTCTTTATGGTGTAAACTATATTTCTCTTCACAATGTTCACTTGGACTTCGTACTGATTTGATTACAACATATTTAATCTCAATGGATTGTAGAACATCACCATTCCTAGCTTTTATTTTGTATTGGTGCAACTATTATAAACTATTATGCCAAGATCCAAAAGTTGAACAACAACAGAAATTATTTAGTAAACATGCTGTAACTTTGATGGTTCTTTATTTCTTTGCAAGAAAGAGAATTTTACCACCGATCTCAACTTTACAAAGTTATTCTCAATTTCCATTATGTGTTAAAACATTTGATACTTCTTTTTGTACTGATTCAGAACTACTCACTATGATTAAAACATCGGTAGCTGATGAAGAAGATTTGAATGCAAAAGAAATGTTAACATTAGCTCAAGAATTTTTCAAATATTTTTCTACTTTTGATTTTCAAAATTTTCTTCTTTGTCCAGCAGTTGGTAAATCTTTTTCTAAAAAGTCATTAGCAAGAGCAAGATGTCCAAAGAAAGTTCCTAGATCTCTTTGGTTAAGATATCGTGTTCTATTTGATGAACCTGGAACATTAAGACAAAAGAAATTAAACACAACTACAGCAATATGTATTCAAGATATTATTGATGGAACTCATAATGTAACACAAAGAGTCTCAGTAGAAAATTTAATATCATTTCGAAATTGGTGTACTAATGCAATGGAGAGAATTGAATTATTACAACAAGGAGAGAATAAATTATTCTCTCTTTTTAAAACTGGACCTATGGAAATTCCATTAGATAATAGTAATTTAATTACAAAATATATTGGAACTTCTCGTCATTTGAAATTAAAATTGATACTTGATGAAGAATTTAGAAATTCATTTCTACAACGTTATTCTCCACATGAAAAATATAATGAAGATGAATTATTACAAAAAATGAAATTAATGTGGTTTCAATTTGTTAAAGAATTTTTATTAGAGTGGACTCTTGCTCATGGAATTGAAACTAAGCCATTGACTCCTCACGAAATACCAATGAAGAAGAAAAAGAAAGAAATGAATGGACATGTTGAAAATGATGACAAAGTTCCAATTCCAGCAAAGAAACGAAAACTTGCAAATTCTGAATCTGAATTACAATCAACAGTAAAAGACGAAGAAGTTATTGAAATTGATTGCAGTGACAATGAAGAAGAAAAAGAGGACAATAATCAGCAGAATGAAGATGCTAAGAAGGAAGAAGCAAACATAATTGAACTTGATAGTGAGACTAACGTAAAGAATGAACCTACATCAATAGAAGAAAATAAAGAACCAAAACCAACAGAAGATGGTAAAGCAGACATGGATACTCAAGAAGAAACAAAATTTCAGTACACATTTTCTGGTCAATCAACAATTCCTTTTTGGTATAGTGGTAATGATGGTACAATTGTTCTTTCAAGTTGGGAAGAATGTAAAGAATCTGATCAAAATCCATTAATACGCCATACTCAAAATATTAGTAAAATTCAATCAAAATTCAATGATTTACAAAATCCAGTTGTATTATTTGAATTCATATTTAAGGCTGATTTATCTATTAATCCTCTTAATAATAATGATAAGGAGTTGGAAGATACTAATATTTTGAATGTATCAATACAAAGTGAGCATGATGAAAAATCTTTGGCAATTTGTTATTTAAAAAATACTTTTGAGACTGTATTACCAGAATTTTTGGAGTACAAGTTAAAAAATTCTGTTCCTATCGTTTAAAAGTTTTGTATTAGATTAGCATTGTCTAATTGAATTAGTGAAGTACATTGTTATTGTAGAAATGTAGCATTCATTTAATAAATAACAATACAGAAAAAAATTATTGAGACAATTAGAAATACGATACATATTGATTATTATGTGGTGCATAAATCGATTATTTGAAGTGCTAAAACACAATAAATTATTAAACAAGGCTAAGGCTTCTTGAAATGACTCGAAAGAGATACATAAGTACAGAATTATATATTTGCTTTTTTCGTCATACATTTCTTTGCATAATATTACAACTTGAAAGACATTCGAGACTTTTAGTCTTTGATGAAAAAAATGGCAAAACAATGTTGCTGTTGCATTCCTTTAGATACAGGATGCCTCATAATTGGAATTCTTCAGATAGTAAGTAAATATTTATTATTTTCATAATCATAACTTTATATTCTTATATTCTCTTGAAATTCAGATAGGAGGAATACTAATCATAGTTCTGATCACTAATGACAGTTTGTCAAATTGGAGTAGTGTAAGAGATAAACTGAAGAAAATTGCAAACAGTGATGATGCTAGGCATATTCAAGCCGCAAAAGAACTTGTAAATGTTGAAAAATATAGTAAGTGTGTAATATATAGATCATTCTTTCATTCTTCTTACGAGTAATTAAAATCTGATTTTAAATTATATATAGTAAATGAGATTGAGCCTAACCTTAAGCCAATTAATATAACACAATCAGCGTTTGCTATTTTATTTGGAATCTTGCTTGTTTTGGGCCTTAGTGGAGTATACTTATAAAATTTACCTCTAATGATTTATATTTATAATAAATGATCTATAATAATAATCTGTTTTTCAGGACAGAATATCATTGGTGACTGTGTGGGTTGCTGGCAATAGTGCTTTGCTAGTGAGCAATGTTATTATTGCAATTTATATCTGTTCAGAAGTCCGTGGACCGATGGCCGTTGGAACTGCTATTGGAGCAATTGGAACTGCTGCATTTAATACATATTTTATTTTAATGGTCTGGCTACAAAGAAAAGAGATGAAAGCAGCTCGTTGGCAAAGAATTGTGCCAGCACTTGGTCCTTCTTTGGGTAAAAGATGAATATATTAATTATATGTAAAAAATTAACAATCTTACTGTGCAATAAATGTTCTACACATGTTTCTCAGTTTACCTCAGCCTCGTCTTCGCTTGCTTATGCTTAAAATTTTACATAAAAGAGACGTGCTCAAATAAAAATTCAGTATTTGAGTGACATGAGAAAAATTCATTGAGATGTCACATACAATTGAGATCACTGGGCCAAATATTTCTCACTTTGTGCAATCATGGAAAAAATACTTTACAACTATTTAGTTTTGATACTTATTATATCTTCCAGTGTTTCTGCTGTCAGTAATTGTCCAGAAATAAGTAATAGTAATAATCCGAAATACTTGAACGTTCATTTACTTCCACAAAGCCATACGGACGCTGGCTGGTTAAAAACTATAGATCAATATTACTATCAAGGTTATACGTATATTTAGATTTTAGAATAAAAAATAACAATTTAATAAAAAAAATAATTCATATATTTTTTCAGATGTTCAATATATACTTGACTCTGTTGTTGATCAATTACAAAAGGACTCAAGCCGTCGTTTTGTATGGGCAGATACAGCTTTCTTTTCGAGATGGTGGAAGAATCAAGATGACAATATGACACAAATTGTACATACCTTAGTTGAAAATGGACAATTGGAATTTATTGGAGGTGGCTATGTTTCTAATGATGAAGCTAGTCCTCATTATAGTGCAATAATTGATCAATTAACATTGGGATTAAGATTTCTTAACAATACATTTGGAAAATTTGGTCGTCCTCGTGTAGCATGGCAAATTGATCCATTTGGACATTCAACAGAACAATTTAAAATATATTCACAAATGGCATTTGATAGCGTATTTCTTGGTAGAGTAGACTTGCTAGAAGTTATTCAAAGAATGAATAATCGAAATTTGGATATGATATGGACTGATAATTTGACAAATGAAAGTATTTTTACTTCTATTCTTCATGACACTTATTATCCTCCTAAAATGGTGTCATTTACAGATACTTCTCACAACGAAATTCATGATGACCCAACTTTGTATGAATACAATTTGGATGACAAGTTGAAAGATTTTGCTATAGCTGTAGAAATTTGGGCAAAAAGTGTTAAAACTAATAACGTGATAGTTCCAATGGGAGAAGATTTTGGTTATAGAGCTGCTCATGTTTGGTTCAAAAATATGGATAAATTAATCAGAGGCTACAAATCTAGACCATATTATAAACTAAATGTATTTTACTCTACACCATCTTGTTACATGGAACAAGTTCGTAATTCTCAAGTCTCACTTCCTGTTGAAAATAGAAAAGATTTTTTCCCATATTCCTCAGCCATTGACAGAGTTTGGACAGGATTTTATACTAGTAAACCAACGTTTAAATATTTTGTTCAAAGATCCAACAGTTTTCTTCAAACTTGTAAACAACTTGCAACTTTCGCTGTGATGGCTAATAACAACAACAATAAATCTAGAAAGAAAGTGTCAAGAAAAATTATTTGGAATGTTTGGAAATTATCTGAAGCAATGGCTATAGCACAACATCATGATGCTATAAGTGGAACTTCAAAAAATGCTGTTACTAGCGATTACTCACTTAGATTATGGAATGGTGTAAAATCATGTCAAAAAGTAATTTCAGAAGCATTTAAAGAAAACTTTAGTTTTTGCCCACTGTTAAATATTAGCAGTTGTGCTTTTACAGAAAGAAATGAAAACTTTTATATTCATGTTTACAATCCTTTGACGAGAGCACTAAGGAATTCATATGTAAAGATTCCTGTGAGATATCCATTTAAATATCAAGTTGAAGGACAAAATGGTTCAATTAATATTCAACTACTTCCAATTCCAATGTCGGTTCAGAAAATCCCTGGAAGAAAAAGTGTAGCAATGTATGACTTAGTTTTTCCAACAGGATCATTAGAAGGAACTTCTCTTACTACGTTTAAAGTTACAAGTTTTGAGAGTGACAATGAGGAATCTCAAGAATCTGCTACTGCAGAAGAAGTGAATCCAACAGACGATTTTGAAATTGAGAATTCTTTAGTATGTTCATATTCAGAATTCAGATAGAGTAATATTACTATCAGTACAAAAATTTCAAATTTAATCTTGTATGTTGTTTAAAGGGTCTAAAAGTTACATTTGATGGAAGCACAGGGCATATCAAAAGAATTAGTAGAGGTGATACTAATGTTAGTCTTGAACAAAATTTTTTTTACTACAAAGCTGCACTTAAATCTGGAGTATACGTAAGAGAATATAATTGATTACGTTTTAATAAGATTTAGAACTTTTGATGTGTAATTAGAATATGAAAACTAATGGAACAAAACATACGCCTATCTTGGACAATAACGTTACTTCATATTCGGTTTTTAGAGGTATCAATAGATTCAATTCTATATTGCCTTCTAAACCAAATGCAAAACAAATTATTTTAATACAGGAGAACATGTTACTGAAGTCCATCAGGTCTTTTCAGATTGGGCTAGCCAAATAATTCGACTTTATAATGATTCTGACGCCTTAGAATTTGAATGGCTTATTGGTCCAGTTCCAATTTCGTAAGAGAGTTATATGTACATTGGTTCAGTCATTTCTTAACTCAACTTATTTAAATATATAATAGTGACGACATTGGAAAAGATATAGTCGTAAGATATTCTACAGATCTTACTACAAATGGTATTTTTTGGACCGACTCCAATGGAAAGGATATGATACAAAGACGTCATCAATCAATTAATTTTCTAGAACCAATTGCATCAAATTATTATCCAGTGACATCAAGAATCATAATTAGTGAGGAAGATACTAAAAGGACTGTAATGATATTTAATGATAGGACACAAGGTGGAACTTCTTTAGAAAATGGAACAATTGAATTTCTTATTCATCGTAGACTTGTTACTGATGATGATTTGGGAGTTGGAGAAAATTTGAATGAAATGGCTTATGAAGAAGGTTTAGTAGTAAGAGGAAAACATTGGCTCATAATTGCTGGAGATCAAACAGGTTTATTAATAATTTCGGTTTTATAATTTAAAGAACTATGAATTTTACTGCGGTGTATATACTTAATTTTCAGGTGTGCCAGTTTCACTTCAGAGGTCATTTAGCCAGCAATTATTTATGGACAAAATAGTTGCGTTTACGGATAATGGAAATTCGTCTACTAAAAAACTTGAGACATTTTCTACAGTAAGATGAAGTGCAAGTTAGACAATGCTAAAAAGTCTCTATTATTTAAATTTTTTAAATAACAGTTTCAGAAGTTGTCGTCAATTCTACCACCAAATATTCAACTACTAACTCTAGAGCCATTGACACCTAAAAGAATCCTCATGAGACTTGAGCATATTTATGAACATGATGATGATGATTTAAAATATACAGAGTCCGTCTCAATTTCCTTTGAAGTAAGAATTCAATCAAAATATAATCAAGTAACATGTCTCTAAATGATCTATTTCTACTCTAGGAATTGAAAAAAGCATTACCAAATATCAAGACTATTAAAGAAACAACACTTGGTGCAAATCAATGGAAAGAAGATGTAGTTAAAATTCAATGGTTAACTAATGAACGTAATCTACAGAAGAATGTTGTTGAGAATACTACAAATGAATCAATTGAATTACAGCCAATGGAAATTAAAACTTACATTATAACTTTCTGACAACACTGTATTTAACTTTTTATTATAAATATATATTTGACTTGCTTTCAATCAGGTAATATTTCAGTCTCCTTCTTTATTGATCTTCTGAGTTTTCTTTCGCTTCTTTTCAGGTACTTTTCCATAATCATGTTCTATCATACTGCTTGATCGTTTTTTGGAGTTTTCACAGCTTTCTTCTTCTTTCTGCTGTTCAGGCTGTATAAATAAATAATTTGATAACATATTACCTATATGAACATATATTTTCTAACCATTCAAAATATTTAGATTTAGGCTAACCTTATTATTCTCATTTTTCTTTGGTGGCGATTTCGTAGTATTTTGATTTACAGAAACAGTAGTAGTAGTAATAGTAGTAGTTTCAGGAGGAATTTCATCAACTTTAGTTTGCTTTTTAAGGTCTCTTAGGATGGTGTCAGGTGTTACAGCAAATCTGAATTTACTCAATTTTAGATGAAGCTATATCAAAATAGAAGTAGAAATTTTTTAGCAAATAATTAATACGCAGGTTAGATGCTATAAATCACTCGACTTACTTCTTTCTTGGCTTTGAGATTTCGAAGTAAATATCCAATAGATCTTTGAAATTTACTACAATTTGGATTGTTGACATTTGCAATAATACAGAAACCAGCAAGTGCAGCATCAGAGAGTGTATCAATTTTGTCAACTCCACACAAAGCTTTTAAACATGTATCAAGAAATGGAGTTCTTGAACTTAATTCGTGCTTAATTGTATTAAAATATTCAAAACTAGTCCAATCATCATTTTCATAATTTTCATTTCCCATCTTCAAACTGGATGTGTCCACAAAATTCTTCATTATTGCTTTGAGTTTCATGTAAAATATATTTGCAACTTGTTTCTTGCCTTTGTATGTTTTTTCCTTTTGTTTGATTATATCTTTAAGTTTTGATTCTTTCGTTGGAGGAATTGGTGTATTTGTTGTAGTAGTTGGCTCATTTGATACAGCAATTGGCTTATTAGTGGCTTGTATAATTTGTACTCTGTTAACAGGGGTAAATGCCAATGGTTTAAAAAAATTGCTTAATTCTAACTCAGTTTCTTTACGATGGAGTTCTACTGTATCTTGAATTACTTTCTCAATATCATCTTCAGTTTGAGTTTCTGCTTCTGTAAGTTGATGTGAAGATTTTTCTGTGACTTCAGGTTGATTCTTCTCCGAT
>VCNE01000552.1:0-11962 GCA_009869805.1 Oncopodura yosiiana | reverse complement strand
CTGAGGAATTAAAACCTGAAGAAACTAAACCTGTCGAATCAATTAAATTAGAAAGTGAAACTCCAATTGAAACTAAAGAGAAACAAATCAGTAAAGGAAAAAGTGAGGATGCTAAAGTAGAATTTCATGGTGCAGAATCCTTACGAGAAAAAAGTGAAGAGAAGTTGTCTCCTGAGGTGGTCTTAGCACCAAAAGATAAAGAGGATACAAAACAACCTGAGCAGTCAAAGGCTGTTCCAAAAACTAAGAAAAAGAAGCCTATTTCAGAAACTAAGACTGAGCAAGATGTCGAATTTATTTCTCCAGAAATCCAACAACCTGAAGAAATCACTGAACAGAAAGAAATTGTTTCTAAACGACCAATAACTCAACAACCTGAAGAACAAGAAATTCCTAAAATAAAATCAGAAAAGAAACAAGATCAACCTCAAAGTTGGTTTTCACCAGATCAAAAGCAACCAGAAAAAGTTGAGGAAGTAGAAAGTCATATTCAATTTTATTCTCCGGAAGATGTGAAACTTGAAGAAAAAGAAAAACCTAAAAAGAAAGCTGAAGAAAAAGAAATGCCGACAATTGAACATAGAGAGAAGTCAAAAGAAAAAGAAACAGCTGAAACAACTCCTCTTAAATTTCATAGTCCTGAACTCAAAAAAGATGAAAGCCCAGAAATAAAATCTCCTGAAACAAGTGTAGCACCAAAAGAAAAAGAAGAGATTAAACAAGCCGAGAAACAGAAGGCCGTCACTAAAACTAAGAAAAAGAAACCAGTCTCTGAAGGTAAAACTGAACAAGACGTTGAATTTATTTCTCCAGAGATTGAAAAGCCTGAAGAGGTTGTCGAAAAGCCAGAAGAAACTAAACCAATTGCTCAACCTTCTAAGCCAACAGTTCAACCCTCTCAACCAGAGAAAGGTGAAACTGAAAAATTTGTTTCAGATGCTAAACAAGAAGGTGAAATTGTGTTTACAGCTAGCAAACCTGAAGAATTTAAACCAGAAGTAGAGAAAAAAGTCACTGAAGAAGTCCCAACTCAAGCAAAGAAAAAATTACCCAAGAAAGAGAAAGAAATTGAAACTCTTGAAGAGCAAAAACCTGAAAAAGTTGTAACAGAAGCTACACAGCAATTAGGTGAGACAGTTTTCACTCCAGCTCAACCAGAAAAAACTGTACCTGAGGTAATTGAGAAAAAAGAAGATGACGTTCCTCTTAAACCAAAAAAGAAAGTTGTGAAGAAAGAAAAAGAAAGTCCTGAGAAAGGCAAAGTAGAAAAATTGACCGAGGATGCTAAAACAGAAGGTGAAATTGTTTTCTCTGCAAGCCAACCTGAGGAAGAAAAACCACAGCCATCTCAACCAAGTGAAACAACTCAACCTCTTAAAAAATCTCAAGACGTTCAACCATCTGAAAAATCACCAGAGCCTACAATTGTTTCTGAAGCTAAACAGAAACCAATTGAAACTAAATTTAGTGTTGAAAAACCAGACAGTGTCAAACCTCAAGAAATGACAGCTGAGGAAGTTGTAATTAAAAGAAAACCTTCACAACCTAAAGAAGATTCAAAACCATCAAGCCGTAAAACTTCTATTGCCAAAGAAAAAGAGTCTCATGTCTCTGAAGCTGTTCAAGATATGCCTGAAACTACTTTCAAACCAACTGTAGAGCAACCAGAGAAAGTTGAAACAAAAACTGTTGTTGAAGAGAAAATTAAACCTAAAAGAAAGCCATCACAACCTAAAGAAAAAGAAATTGAAGAAGAAATCACTGAGATTCCTGTGGAAAAGCCACGTAAAAAATCACAATCTAAAGAATCTCAACCTGTAATAAGTGAGTCAACACCTGTCGAGCAAGCTATTGAAATTTCTGAAGCGAAACAAAAACCAATTGAAACTAAATTTAGTGTTGAGAAACCAGAGAGTGTCAAATCTGAAGAAATGATGGCTGAAGAAGTTGTAATGAAACCACGTAAAAAATCTGTTCCAAAAGTAGAAGAAAAACAACAACAACAACCTACTGAGTCTAAAATTCCACTTCCAAGAAAGAAATCTCAATCACAACCTAAAGAGCAACAACAAATTGTAGAAAAACCTGAAGAAGTTGTTGTTCCAAAGAAAGATGTTGAAATATCAGAGGCAATTCAAGAAACTAGTGAAGTGACTTTTACACCAACAATTCGCAAAGACTCAAAAACAGAAGAAACTATTGTTGAAGAAGTCACAATCAAACCAAAACGTAAACCTTCAAAACCCAAAGAAGAAATTTCAGAAATTCAACCAATTGCTCCTTCTGAAGCTTCTAAACCTTTAGAAGTATTTGAACCATTTCAACCTATTGTTGAAGAAAAACCTAAAGATATTGTTTCAGAAGCTAAGCAAAAACCTCAAGAAACAACTTTTATTCCAGAAGTAGTTTCAAAACCTGAAGAAATCATTGCTGAAGAACTTGTTGCTAAACCAAAGAAAAAGAAACCAACAACACCAGAAACTAAAAAAGAAGAGCCAGAAATACTTGATAAGCCTGAAACTCATATCAGTGAAATGGTTCAAGAATCTAGTGAAGCTACATTTACACCAAGTGTTAGAAAAGATTCTAAACCAGAAGAATTAATTGCAGAGGAAGTTGTAACAATTAAACCTAAAAGAAAACCTTCTGAACCAAAAGAAGAGAAAATCCCAGAAACTAAACGTAAAGCTTCTAAACCAAAAGAGCAAATTGAGACTACAGAAGATGTCAGTGTAAAAGTTACACAAGATGTTAAACAAAAACCACAAGAAACTGTTTTTAAACCAGAAATTCCTGAATCTCAACCACAAGAAAAAATTGAAGAGAAAGTAGTAGAGAAACCAAAAAGAAAAGATTCTGCACCAAAAGAAAGTCCTGTTGAAAAACCACGTAAGAAATCTCAACCTAAAATTGAACCACAACAACCTTTGATTGAAGAAGTTAAACCAGAAAAACAAATTTCAGAAGCTGTTCAAGAATCTCCTGAAATTAAATTTGTTGCACAACAACCTCAGCCAGCAGAAGAAGAAATTAAACCTAGTGAAAAACCTCAACCTACTCAACCAATTAAAAAACCTTTACCAAAAGATGTTGAGCAAGGTCCTGAAATGACATTAGAAATGCCACGCAAATATTCAAAACCAGAGATTGAAGAAGTTGTCACTGAACAAGTTGTAATGAAACCTAAAGTTAAAGAAACTAAGGTTGAAGAAAAAGCTCCCGAAGAAATCTCTGTTAAATTACCACGCAAAGGTTCTCAGCCAAAAGAAGTTACAGTTGAAGTACCAAAGAAAAAGAAAGTATCTACTGATGAAACTCAAATGAGTGAAGAAGTTACTTTTACTCAACCTAGAAAACCTTCTTTACCAAAAGAGGAACAACAAATTGTTGCTGAAGAAATGGTTAAACTTCCACGTAAAAAATCTCAACCAACAACAACTGAAGAGACCACAGTTGAAGAGCAAGTGACAATTAAACCAAAAAGAAAGCCTTCTCAACCTGAAGAAGTGATTGCTGAAGAATTTACTATAACACCAAAAAGAAAATCTGTACAACATGAAGAAATTGTTATGGAAGAAGTAACAATATCAGCAAAGCCAAGACTTTCAAAACCAGATGTGAGTGAATCAATTGTACAAACTGCTGATGTCACATTAAAACAACCACAAAAACCTAAACCCAAACCTGAAACACAAGAAGTTGTCACTGAGGAAGAAATCTTTTTACCAAAAAGAAAAGCTTCTGTAAAACAACAAGAAACAGTTGAAGAAGAGCTTTCAGTTCAATTACCACGTAAAACATCCGGAGCTAAAGCTGAAATTGAAGTTGCAGAAGCTTCAGCTTCAATAATTGTTGAACAATTAATTACTGAAGAGAAAGTACAAGAGCTACCATCGAAAAAGAAACCAGAATCTACTAGACCACAAATTGTTGAAGTTGAAGAAAGTAGTGGTGGAGTTGTAGAATATCCAGAAGATATTGAGGTAAAAGTTGGTAGAAGAAAATCATCTAAAGATATTACAAGCACTACAGAAACAAATTACATTCAAACAAAAGATGGAACATTACATACTGAAACAATACATACATTCAAACGTGAAAAACAACCTGACAAGAGTGAGGTTACAGTTGAGGAAATTTTTGATATTGAACCTCATGACTCACCGACACAACAACAACAACAACCTACAGTTCAATTCTTTGGTGATGATGAACACGGTAACAAATCATTTATACTTTATATACCAATTTCATATGTAGTACATTGACACGTAGTAAAGTTTTTATACTTTATATATATATATACTTATTTTATAAGGAGGATATCTGGTTTAAGTTGATTAAATTAAACTAGAAACCAAATACTCTTCTTACATATAATACGCAAAACGCTTCAATCGCTTACAAAATACATTGACAAAAAATTCTTTGAAGAAAAATTTTCACAAACTCGATCTCTCTTCATCTAAACAATTTCATTCCAAAAAAATATATATTTTTATATCTGTGAGAGTGTTTTATTATCTTTCTATTTGTATATATTTCATTTAAAAAAACTTGCTTTCAGCTCTGCTTTAAATTGCTTTAAAATCTATATGTGTATGTATTTTTTTATACAAATTCCCCTTGTAAATGCTATAATCTAAAAACACTTTATAGAAACGCCATTTGTTGAGGTTCAACCAGAAACATTCCAAAAAGATACAAAACCGACTGAAAAAGCAAAAGCTGGAATTATCACCGAATTAAAATCTGCTACTGAAGTTCAAGAGGTCAAACCTCAAGAAAAAGAAAGTGAATTAGGTGGTTCAAAACCATCAGTCTCTGCTGCAACTCCTGGCTCACAACCAGAATTAAGTGAAGCCAAGTCAGAACCAACTCCTGAGGTGAAAGTTAAACCAAAGAAAAAGAAGAAATCTGTTGGTGAAGAGCAAATTGAAGAACAGTCTGTTACAATTAGCAAAGGTAAAAAGAAATCTATTAGTGAAGAAACAACAGTTGAAGAACAACAACAATCAGTAACAATTGGTAAACCAAAGAAAAAATCTGTTACTGAAGAACAAATTCAAGAACAATCTGTAACAATTGGTAAACCTAAAAAGAAATCTGTTACTGAAGAAGAAATTCAAGAAGAATCAATAACAGTTGGTAAACCAAAGAAAAAATCTATTAGTGAAGAAACTGTTGAAGAGCAATCAACTGTTACAATTGGTAAACCTAAAAAGAAACCACAAGTCACTGAAGATGTTGCTGAAGAAATTACATTAAAAAGAGAACAACCTGTTGCTCAAGCTATTGGTGAAGAACATATTACAGAGGAAGTTACAATCAAAAAGAAATTACCATTTAGACGACAAACACTTGAACCAGAATCAGCAACAATTAAACAAATTGAACAAACTGTTGAAGAAATTGAAGGTGACTATGAAGTCAAATTAAAAAAGAAACCAAGTGTTGATTACACTGTTGGTGAAGAAGAAGCTGTATCTGTTGATGTACTAATTCAAGAAGAATCAAAACAAGATATAAGCTTACCACTTAAAAGAAAAGTACCAAAAGGACCACAACTTTATGTAACAGATGAAGAAGAAGAAGTCTCAATTGGACTCAAGAAAAAAGAATATACTTTTGAAGAAATTGATCAAAATCTTAAAGTTAAAATACCATCTAAACCAAAAATGCCTGCACCAAAATTATTTGAAGAAGAAGCTGCATCATTAGATATAACAATCCAAGAAATCTTACAAAAAGAACAAATTGAAGAAGTTGAAATTGGAGAATTGTTTATTGCTATTAGATCATATATTGCTTCAGAAGAAGTTAAAGATTCAATGAATTTATTTGAAGGTGAAAAGATTTATATTCTTGATTGTCAACAAGCTGATTGGTGGTATGTTAAGAAATACTTGACTGATGAAAAAGGTTGGGTTCCAGCTCAATATTTACTTAATGAAGGAGACTACTCTCAATATTGTAAGATTAAATTGGAGAGCAAGATTAACAAATTGCCAGTATTTGACGGTAAGCTCATCATCGCAGATAGATGAAGAGAATAAAAAAATTCTCGTGTACCCAAAACAAAAAAAAAGCTTAAGCATTGCAAATTTTGCATATATAAAAATAAATTATGTCATGGCATGTGATGATGCAAAAAAGTTATACAAGTTCCCTATTTGATGCATTTTTGAATATTATATATCCCCAATAAAAGCTAGTGACATTCAAAGTAAGATTTTACTTTTAATATCACAAGCACAGCACGGGGGATCAGATAAAAAAAAACAAAGTCCTATATTAAAACTTTCACATTATTTATATATCCCATTCAGATTCATGAGAATTTTATAAGACTCTTGCACGCTACCACATATTTCCTTTAAAAAAATTAAAATATTTTTACTTGAATATATATACTTATTAAAATTCCTTAAAATTTTAGAACCTTTAAAACCTGGCGAAACACCTGAAGCTCCAAAAATTGTTGAGCCATTGCATCCAGTTCAAGTTGGTGATGGCGAGCAAGTTCAATTAGAGTGTAAAATTGAAGGAACACCTCGACCAAATATTACATGGTTTAAAGAATCTCAAATTGTGAAAGCAAGTACAGATTTCCAAATGGTTTATGATGATAGCACAAATGTAGCAAGTTTAATAATCAATGAAGTCTTCCCAGAAGGTGAGAACAGAGTAATAAATTCAAGTTGATTGATATAATTTGCAAGCTTTCACTTGTCTCTATTATAAACTCTAATTACATCTAATTTCATCTAATTACTGTCTATACTGGTATTTTATTGCCTTTTTTAGATGCCGGAAAATACTCAGTAGTTGCAAAGAATAGTTGTGGACATGCTGTGACAATGGCTGATTTAACTATCGAAGCACCAGTAAGTGATCATGGCTCTTCTGACTCATCAACAGTTGTATCAAGAAGAAGTATGTCAAGAGAATCGTCATTAGCTGGTAAGTAATTTGAATTTTTGCTAAATTCATCCACCTGTAAACATTTAAATTTATAATTTATAAAGACATGCTGGAGGGCATTCCACCAACTTTCTCTCAGAAGCCAAATCAAAAGAAAACTGTTAATGAAAATGAAGATGTTGAATTAGAAGTGAGATTAGTAGCTGTACCTGAACCAGAAATTATTTGGTACATGAATGGAAAGAAATTGGATGATACTGATCGTATATCAGTTCAACAAATTCATGATGTTCACATGTACAATAGTATCATTAGAATCACTCGTATTGAAATGACAGAGTCAGGTACATTTGAAATTGTTGCAAAGAATACTGAAGGTGAAGCAAGACATACAATTGATGTTGAAGTTATTAAGAAAAAAGAATATAAACCAAAACTTGCTCCTCTACAACCAAAAACTGTTAAATTAGGACCAACACCATCACCAATTGTATTAAAAACTAAATTACAAGATTTTAATGAAGCAGATGCAAAGACATTACGATTTAAGTGGTATCATAATGGAAATGAACTTAGTCCAAGTGAAAATGTTGTAATGACACAAGATCATGATGAATTTACATTAAGAATTAATAGTCCTGATTTAGTTCATGATGGAGACTATGTCTTAGCTGTTGAAAATATTAGTGGTAAAAAGGAAGCTGTACAAATATCAACAACTGTCACAGTAGAAGAAGGCTTATATTTTGTTGAGAAATTACAAGACCAAGAAACTACTGAAACAGATACAGCATTATTTACTGTTGTACTAAGTAATGAAGATGCCGAAGTCTCTTGGCATAAAGATGGTGAACAATTGAAACCATCTGATAGAATTAAATTTATTAAAGATGAGAAATTGAGACAATTGGTTATCAAATCTATATCAGTACATGATGAAGGAGAATATACTTGTGCTTTAAGTGATGATTTAGAATGTACTGCTGAGCTTAATGTTATTGAGTTATCACCTGAAATCATTAAACAAATGCAAGATAAAGTTTGTATTCCTCAAGGAGAAAGGGGTATCTTTGAAATTGAGTTGAGCAAAGGTGATGCTTTAATTCGATGGTATAAGGATGATGTGGAAATTCAATTTTCAGAGCATATTCAATTAGCTATTGATGGCAAGAGACAGAGACTAATGATTTACAATGCTGAAAAGGAGGATGAAGGTATTTATCATTGTACATTGGGTGAGCAAAGATGTGAAGGGCAACTTATTGTTGAGGGTAAGTAATATGTCATAACAAATATACGCAGTAGTTAGTTTTGAATTAAAATAACTTTAAAATATATTTTCAGAACCCAAAGTCAAATTCACAAAGAAATTACCTGAAGTCACCAATGTTGAAATTAATGAAACCATTGAGCTCACTGTTGAATTGTCTGTTGAGACATTTGATGTAACATGGACTTGGTTAGTTAATGACTTTATATAAATATGCATTATGAAATAAGTACATCTTCTAGCTCATTTGTTGTCTCTCTATTATATAGCAATGGTAAAGAAATCAAAAAGTCAACTAGTCGTACAAAAATAATCAAAGAAGGTTCCACAAGAACATTGAAGATTACTAAAGCAGCACTAACTGACAACAATGCTGAGTACACTTGTGTATGTGGAAATATTAAGACAAGTACAAAAGTTCATGTCAATGGTAAGCTCTTTATAAACTTTCATAAGGTTCTAACACTATTAAACCTTAATCTTTCTTGTATTCTATGCAGTCATTGAAACACTACCAAAGTTCCTTACAAAAATTGAAAAAGTATATAAAGTTCGTGAAGAATTTGAACTCACAGTTGACTATGAAGGAATGCCACCACCAACAGTTTCATGGTATCATGAGTCAAAAGAAATTGTTACAATCACTGAGAAAATAACAATAACAAGTACCGAACGCTCGAGTACAATGAAAGTTCATAGTGTACAAAATGTTGATGCTGGAGCTTACACTATCAAATTACATAATAATTGTGGTGATGTTGAAGCTTCATTTACACTAGTTGTTCAAGAAAAGCCAAGTCAACCAGGAGCTCCTGAACTTGTCTCAGTGACTGATGACTCAATTACGCTACACTGGAAACCACCAACGTTTGATGGAAATTGTGACATTTTCAATTATATTTTAGAATATTCTGATAAATCTGATAAATGGACAATAGTTAATAAGAAAGATGAACGTATTTCTGAAACTACATATAAAATAACCAATTTGAAAAAGAGTTCAGAATTAAAATTCCGAATTACTGCTGAAAATGAAATGGGCAAAGGACCTACTAGTGATGTCTCAGGTATTTTGTTGTACTATTATTTCAGCTTACTTCAGCAACTTCTATATTATATATTATATTCCATATTTCAGCTTATTTCACTATAATGTTACCAACTAAAAATGAAAAACCAACATTTTTGGAACCATTGAAAGATACTATTGCTGGAATTGATGAGTCAGTAACCTTACAATGTGTTGTTGGTGGCATACCTTCACCAACAATAACATTTTATAAGGATGAGAAAGAAATTAAATCTACAGAAGAAATTAAAGTTACATACGATGAGTCATGTAATGTATCAAAGATTGTCATTCTCAAAACTTCTAGCAAATCTGAAGCTAGATATAAAATCAAAGCTGAAAATGTTGCTGGAGTTGAAGAGACATCATGTTCTCTTACTATTCAAGTTGAACCTAAATTAAAAATCAATGAAAAACTCTCAACTGAATCAAGTCTCAATCAACGCCATAAAATGGGATCAAAGTGGCAATTTGTATTAGACTATGAAGGTTTCCCAAAGCCAAATATTAAAGTTACTAAAAATGAAAGTATATATGAAGAAGTTATCATTGAAGAGTCTACTATTACTGTAGCAAGCTCAACACTTCAAAGAGATGACTCTGGTCAATATATTTTCGAAATAAGTAATAAAGCAGGATCATCTCGAATGGAGTTACAACTTCGTGTATATGGTATGTCAATTTTTTTTTTCATTTTTTGCTTCTTGTATACAAAAAAATATATCTCAACATCATATATATATATATATATATTCATATCACAACAAAGTCAAATCATTATTATTATAATATTCCCTTATTGTCTAGTTATTTTGTCTGTAAATACGTCTAAAATTCTATTTTTATGTCTGTTTTGTCTCTCGTTTTCTGTCTTTTACCTTTTTTCTCTCATCTTACATCCTTATTGCCACTTTCACTCGACTTTCTCTTTCTGTTCTCATCATTTTCTCTCATGCTCTCCTTCTCAAAACATGATTATTAGATGACACGATTACACGAAGATCAAAATCCATGTCACCAAGTGGAGAACTCGGTAAATATATAAATCAAACATACAGAACAAAAAAAAATATCTTTTAAAATACTTATCCACTAACAACATTTTATCACTTTAATTCTCTCTATATATGTGTTGTGTCTATATATACTATACCACTGTCTATATATACTTGTAGTAATCTCCTTTTTACTAATTTAATTACCACACAATTGATGTTGTACAAATTGACGTATGAGGAGGAAGAATTTTTGTCGTCGAAGGTTTTTAAAACAATGTTCATACAATTTACATTAAAAACGTGATACAATTTTTGATACTTTAGTTCTATTTCTCATAACATGAGTCTCTTTATCACTTGTTAAAAATATTTGACAACAAAAATTTCTGACTCTGGTTATATTATATACTTTAAATCTAAATTAATTTGTTATGCTACTAAAATCTTAAATATAGATAAGCCTAGTCCACCAGAAGCCTTAGTAGTCAAGAAAATTGAAAAGGAATCAGTGACGATTGAATGGCAACCTCCGTTGGACGATGGTGGTGTTGACATTGTTAAATACTCTATTGAGAAATGTGAACCAAATAAAATGAATTGGCAAAAAGTAGCTGATGTCGACTCAACAATTACATCATATGCTATACAAAAATTAGTTGAAGGTTATGAATACATGTTTAGAGTTTCATGTGAAACACTTGCAGGAAGATCAGAGCCTGTTGCAAGTGAAGCTCCTGTTGTAGTTAAAGATAAATTTGATAATCCATCACCACCAAGAGGACCATTACAAATAGTTGAAATGAATGAAACATCAGTAACAATCAAATGGCTTGAGCCAGAATTTGATGGTGGTTCTGAAATTGTTGAGTATGTTGTTGAAAGACGTGAGCTAAATAAAAAAGCATGGCAAAAATGTGGATCTTCAACTACAACAACTCTACTTCAAATTACTCAATTAAAAACCAATTGTAGCTATCATTTTAGAATAACATGTACAAATGCTGATGGACGCACATCACAACCATTTTGTCCAGAAGAATCTATAACAATTGGCAAAAGACTTGGACCACCTTCACCGCCTCAACAATTACAAGTGACATCAATTACATCAAAATCAGTTACTTTAACATGGCTACCTCCCGTTTCAACTGGTGGCTCAGATTTAACTGGTTATATTATTGAAAGTAAATTAATAACTAGTGATACCTGGCAAAAGATTGTGACACTTGAGACAAGTCAAACTCAACATACTGTACAAAATCTTAAAGAAAAGTCCAAGTATGAATTTAGAGTTTCTGCTGAAAACACTGTTGGTCTTAGTGAGCCTATTGAAACTGAAACTGTTATATTAAAAACACATGCAAGTAAGTTGATCTCAAGTTAATATTTTAATATTGAATTACTGATTCTCAATAAATCTTTTTTTATTCTTTTTGTAGCACCACCTTCACCTCCGACATCTCCTCTAGGTTAGTACTAATATACACTCATACATGATAGTTGGAGTAATGACAAAGTATTTTAGTGATGCGCTTACTAAAATGAATCATAATATGACAATGCTAGTGGTGAAAGTTATATGAAAATAAACAAGTACAACAGAAATTTGGTTATGCTGTGTTCCAATCTGCAGTACATTGGAAACGCTGTCATTATTTACAATACTAATAATAATTAATTATAAAAAATAGAAGAATAGAA
>VCNE01000545.1:0-17964 GCA_009869805.1 Oncopodura yosiiana | reverse complement strand
ATATTCCTAATAGGTCAGTAGTTACTATACACTATGAGCCAAGTCCACTTACAAAGTTCATTTTACATTTTAAAGATCAGTTTGTGTCAACAATCTCCAATGTAAAATGTACACTTGTCCAACAAGACAATTGCCAGTAGTATTATAAATGAGCAACATCAATTATTAATTGCTATATTTTTAAATATAAAATGTTGACATTTATAAAAGATGCATAAATATTTATGCTTTATAATTTAGCATGTAATTCAATATTTTCTTAATTATTAAGAAACTTTTTGTATTTGTGCAATTTGAATTTGGATATCAAAATAGAAAATGTAATGAAAAACATAGCTTCTTTATTCTAATTTCTGATAAATAAATTTCTTATGTCATTATATTATTACAATATCTCTGCAAAAGTTTTCTAGTAGTTATCATTTTAATTTCTCTGCATAATCTCATTTCATTCTGATCAAGTAAAATGCATATTATATGACTTCATGATTGCATTTTGTTTTCCTTTTTATTCGATATTAAATCATCCAGACAATTTGCTACATTACATATTTTTCGGTGGACCTGCGTTTTGTTTGTCATAAAAATGTCATGCTACAGTAAGTTAATGGTGTGTATAGTCTGTGTATAACACCGTATACATATATATATGTTGTATCTTGAGTATGAGCTGAATAGAACTTGATACAAAGTTATATAAAGAGTTGTGAGACCTTAGGCACCCTTGATAACCTTGGAACTCTTGGAAAAGATGTTTCTTGATTATACTTTATACCCATGCAGCTTTTAAGCAGTTATACTCAACCACCTAATATATGGTCGTATGGCCCAACGGATAAGGCGCCTGACTACGGAGTAAGGTTAATACTTCCTGCGTGGAGATCAGGAGATTCTGGGTTCAAATCCCAGTACGATCAAAACTTTTTGTCTTTTTTAAATGCAAATTAACAATTTTTGGAACATTAATTCATCATTTTACAAGGCTGCTCTCAAGAGTTAATGATTAAATGTCATGTATATGCCCAATGATAATACATTGAACTTAAAATAACTTGTATACTTTAGGAGCTCATTATCTAATCATTTTACTACACAACATTAATTAATACACAATTAAAACATCATACAAATGAAAACTAGCACTTGCATGTACTTAAATACTTAACTTACCATACGTCCATTAATGTATTATTATTATGATACATGGAATAGATAATTTATAATCGTAGAACACTTTAGTCTTCTCAACTCTCCAGAATCACTTTTGGTTTTACACAATGTACTATGATTATTTATTTCTTTTTTTAGAGTATTCATATGCGTTACAAAGAGTTATTAGAAGAAACTGAACAATGTATTACACGGATATATTGCGAACGATCACATATTATACAGAAAAAAACAAACAAAAAAGAAAGAAAGAAGAAGCTACATGATATTGCTTTAAACTCTATTAATTATTCATATACATATATAATTCTTAAAATAACACCATGATACAAAGAGAGCAAAATATGCACAACACTATAATAATATGACTCATCATTCATTTATGTAATCTATTAGGACTTTTTCTCATCTTCGTTTTGTATGATGCTGAAATAAAAGATTAGAAATAGAAACAACAGGTGAAAACAAATGAAGTTGAGGTAATGCAGTATTATTAGGTATAACTCCTTCATTTCCACTAATTATAAATAGTGGAAATAGTATAGAGAAAAGGCAACCACTTATAATAAAATTGCTTGGAAGCCATGTAATAAGCGTTAATGGTAGTCCAAAACCAAAAAAATATAGCCAATTTGTTTCAAGATAAATTAAACGTTGATTAAGTGGCCAGCCCATTTGTATCCATTTGTACTCAAAACTATAAAAGGAGTATAAAAGGCTGATGTGAAACATGTATAAAATATCGTTAATGATATATAGTGGGATGAGCATCATTAACATTGCCTATAAAATATAAATACATAACAAGTAAAGTAATTATTAGTTCTTTAAATCATATATTGCATCTGCATTTGTCAAAATAACTTACCTGAAGCAAAAATAGCACTTGTATAATTATAGAAAACAAGTAGTCAGCAATAAAAGTACTGAGAGACTGCATTTGTTTTGGTCGTCCGATTGAGTAACGATAAGCCAAGTTACCAATGTCCTATAAACACATAAACATAAAGTTGACAAAAATTAATTTAATATATAAACAGAATAACTACTTACTTGAAACCATAATGCGTTGACAATACGGGATAGTAAAAATAGAGGAAGAACCCAGAGGGAATCAAAGGTCCATTTTAGTAAGCATTGAAGCCAATACCAATTTTTATCACTTCCTATTACTGTTAATCCGATTATGAACTAAATAAATAAAGAAGAAAATATTTTTGAAAATAAATAAAAATATAATCGAGATATCAAAAATACTCACCTGTAGTGCTGGAAGTACCAATTGATTAAATATTACAATGCTGAGCCCAAACACAAATCCATTAAGTGCACAACATTGAACAACTCGATTAATTAGCCTTGGTTCTCTGTAACATAGAAAAACAAGGTTTTTTTTCTTTTTATACTTAACGTTTTCATATTCTCTTTTTACTCTTTGGCATTTCCATGATGTCGTCTGTTGCTGCTGATTGTTAATAATTCGTCTACTTTTAGTAATACTCTTTGTATCTCTCGGTGATGTCTTTAGCTCTTGAAAGTCTTGAAGATCTTGATGCTAAATTAATTGAAACGCAATAATTAAGTTTTCTGCGTAAGTATATAAAATATTAATCTATCAACTCGTAAATGAGTACTTACCACTTGTCTTTGTATTGAATCGAGAGTAAATAACAAATAGATTCCTTTAATACTATCATAACTTCCTTTTGCAATCAAATATAAAACTTCTTTTGCACTCATATTATTTATTTAAAAAAAATCTTTTGTTAAATTCTCAAAATGACTGAAAAAATTGAATCAGACTTCCGTGTTTACGTTTGTGTCACTTTTTATATAACGACAGTCAAATTAATTTCATTTTTGTATTTGTACCTTTGTTGATTATCAAAAGAGCTAAATGAGAACTAGATTAAACTAATAATTAAGTTAATAACAAACAAAAGGATTTATTAATATGTAATAAAGTAATTGTAAATTATTGTGTAACAACATATAAAAGTTTTTTGCTCACATGGGTTTCCCTCTGATCTGTTGCACGTGATTTACTGATGAACAAAGACTTGGCCTCATGTGCGATTCTTATTAATGCATCATGATTTTTATAAAAATTAACAATAATAAGTATAAAACTTTTTTGTTTTTTAATCTCTCATTCAATGTGATATGAGATTCCCAATCAATAATAATAAGTAGTAATTCTGTTAATTTCCAATTCTCAATTTTCTAAAATTTAAATCTCACAATACCCCATTTTCACTCTAATATGAAAATGGATAAATTATTCTGCAGAGATTCTGTAAATAGAAAAGTTCATCCACATTTCTCCCCTTTATTCTTCTTTTAGACATGCAATTTAGATAAGAAACTTGTGGTCATCTTCTAAATTGAATACTATAAGAAAAACCAATTCCTCTGTTCAATTATCACCTGACATATCTTAGACTGAAATATTTCTTCTCTTCTCTTGAGTAAGTAGCTTAAATACATTTCCGTTGTTGATTCAACTTTCTCGGAAACTCATTTTTTCACAGGAAGGAAGACATTTTAAGCGATTTAGTTAGTGAAAGAATACATTTTAGAGGAAGGAAGAGACTTTTGCAAGTTGTTTTGATGATGATCTTTCTCTCTCTTACTTACATACATATATTCTGTGTAGTCATTGCAAACACAAGAGTGAATATATAATGGGTATATAATGTCATATCATCATATAGTAGAAAGGGCAAAGACGAGAAGAGAAAATCCTCTGCTGCTCATTTCCTTTGGCTTCCTGCTGTCAACTTATTGACCACCTGCAGTGATTCAAAGTTTGAGACTTTTCTTCTTCTATACATTTCCGAGGTGTCTTGTCACATCTTCTTCTTTTTTGGTATTAGTGATAATACTACAAGAGGAAAAGGACACTTATGAAAAACTTTGGAGGAGGAAGACTAAAGTGACCTGAAAATGATCTTTTTGTTGGGGTATGTGTGTAATAATGATTTTATGCTTTAGCTTTCTCTCTCTTCTTTCTCTCTTGTACTTTCTCCAACCACGAAGAAAAGATAATATCATGGATTTTAAAGCTATTTCGAGTTGGTTAGGGTCATGAAAAAACACGCATGATGATGATGATGATACACTTTATTGAGTGAGTATATATAGTATAAATACTATGAAAAGAGAAGAAGAATCTTTTCACTTGCAATTCTGCTCTGCACAAAGTCTCATCTTTCTCTACTCTATTCTATTTTCCTGAAAATGAATAGTTTCAATAGAAGTACTAGTAGTACTACTAACAATATATTTTTATTTCCAACTCATCCCTCTTCAACAACATCATCAACTGTAAATTCAATATCAAATAATTATTATCATCAACATTCATTAGTTGCAGCATTAACAACAACATCTACAAGCCATCATTCTTCTACAAGTAAATCTAATGGACAAATTCAATTATGGCAATTTCTATTGGAACTTTTATCAGACAAGAGTTTGCATTGTATAATTTGTTGGGATGATGGATTTAATGGAGAGTTTAAGTTGTTGAATCCGGATAAAGTTGTAAGTAGCCAGTACTTTTACTCTTTACTCATTCTTTCATATCTTTGATCTTTTTGTAAAGGCTGAATTATGGGGACAGAGAAAATCAAAACCAAATATGAATTATGACAAACTTAGTAGAGCTTTAAGGTTAGTTTCAAATACTTAATTAACTATCTCACTTTAACAACTTTCTAATAACCTTTTCTTCATAATCTTTAGATACTACTATGATAAAAACATCATGAGCAAAGTTCATGGAAAAAGATATGCATATAAATTTGATTTCCAATCACTAATTTTTCAACATAATTCATCATTCTTGGCTTCACATCATCATCATCATCATCAAACAATATGTAATTGTATTTGTACACCATATTATTCTGCATACCATCATCGTCACTAATTAAAAAAATATCTGTCGTTCTTTTTGGGGTATTGTGAATTACATGAATTTCATTAAAAGATTAAACACACTAGTCGCCATCTATAAACATTTTATACTTTTTCAAGCGTCACTCGACTTCATTCAATGTGAACAACCCTTTCGGCTTTATCGTCACTCGTTAAGAGATTTTTTTTGTGAGAAGCGTTATTAAAAATAATTATTGAAAAACCAATTAAAACTTGCCAATTTTTTGTGAAAATCAATTTTAACGACACTGGGCAAGTGTCTAAATGAAAAGTTTGTTATTTTAATTACAAAAAGAAAGTAAAACTTTTTTCCAAAGATAAAAAGAAAATCATCACATCATCAAAATCAACAACACACAAACAAAGTGACAATTTTCTATTCAATATATAAGCATATAATACATCATCATCATCACTTCTTCACTACATTAGCATCATCCATTATTATTGTATATGTTTGTAGTGACAAAAAAGACTTGATAGACTGAAAAACATTTTATTCAGTGATTTTATTATTATAATAATAATTATACATATATATATAAAATAGTGTATTTAAATTTAAGTAAGGATATATTATTATTGAATTTTTTTAAAAAAATATAACAATTATGGCAATGGCTGCAAAAGATTTGAACGATATCTTTGGTAGTCAACCATTCTCAGCTGCTACAAAATTTCAATCACCAAACAACTCTTCTGGTAGTGGTAATAATATTTCTAAAAGTCCACATCCTCAACAACAAAATAATGTCAAAGTTGTCATCCCTCCAACATCAAAATCACCTGATGAAAATTGGAAAAATCAACTCAAGCTACCACCAAAAGATAATCGTGTCAGAACTTCAGATGTTACTGATAGAGAAGGAAAAGAATTTGAGGATTTTTGTCTAAGCCGTAAGTTTATCATTAAAAATTTTTTTTGGGGTTATTGAAATATTAAATTATTGATTTTACTTTTTTTTATTAAATAAATAGGTGAGCTACTTATGGGTATTTTTGAAATGGGCTGGGAAAAGCCATCACCAATTCAAGAAGCATCAATTCCTATGTCATTAAGTGGACGAGATGTATTGGCAAGGGCGAAAAATGGAACTGGAAAAACTGGAGCTTATGCTATACCAATTTTGGAAAGAGTAGACGTAAATGTTGATGCAATTCAAGGTATATAAAAGAAAGGACAAAAAAGTTTTTAAAATATAACGCAATAATATAAAACTTATTTACAACGTTTTATTTGTTGTTTAAATGTTTACTTTAGCTCTGATAATCGTGGTAAGTTTATTACAACAGTTTCATTTCTTTATAAATACTCTTTGTCCTTTGTTCCGTTTTTATTATCGTCATCATATTTTTTTTGTTTACATAGCCAACTCGTGAGCTGGCGTTGCAAGTGAGTCAGATATGTACAGACTTAGCAAAGCATTTAAAACTAAAAGTAATGGTTACTACTGGTGGAACTGGACTTAAAGATGATATCATTCGAGTATATCAAAAAGGTATTTAAAAAAGATTTAAACTTTGAAAAAATCTTGAAAGAAAAAATGATGAATAAACTTAGGACACCTTTCGAACCCTTCAGTTATAACTGTTGGATCTGTGAAATAACGAACAGATATCTGATATTTCCAATAAGATAGAATTGTGATTTAAAATTTTTTTTTAAACACTAATCAAGATGACTCTTTTTGTTTTTCTTTCCTTATTCTTAAACAGTGCACGTTATTATTGCCACTCCTGGAAGAATTATTGACTTGATGGAAAAACAAGTTTGTAAGATGGACCAGTGTAACATGCTGGTACTCGATGAAGCTGATAAATTACTGTCGCAAGACTTTACCAGAATGTTGGATAAACTTATTGGTTTTCTACCTAAAAAGAGACAGATTTTACTATTCAGTGCTACTTTTCCTGTCACTGTTGAGTCGTTTATGAAGAAGCATAGCATTGATTCTCATAAAATAAATCTTATGGATGAACTGACATTGAAAGGAGTTACACAATATTATGCATTTGTACAGGAGAGACAAAAAGTACATTGTTTAAATACACTGTTTAGTAAATTAGAGATTAACCAGTCCATTATATTTTGTAACTCTACACAAAGAGGTATGCTTTTGACTTTTTTTTTAAAAAAACAACAACAAATCTTTATTTATTATATATCTCTTTTTTAAATTAAATTCTTCTAACAGTTGAGCTACTAGCAAAGAAAATAACGGAACTTGGCTATGCATGTTATTACATTCATGCAAAAATGAATCAAGCTGATAGAAACAGAGTTTTTCATGACTTTAGAAGAGGACATTGTCGCAACCTTGTTTGTTCTGGTGAGTTTACAATAATTAGATCATATTTATTTATTTATTACGCTACGCCTTTGAAATGATGAATAAACTTAGGACACCTTTCGAACCCTTCAGTTAAAAAACTGTTGGATCTGTGAAATACAAATATATACCTGATTGTCAATTAATTAAATTACGCGAAAAAGCTTTCATGCTCTGATCAATGAGTCAACTTCCTTGACTAAAATTTTTTGTCTCTTTTCTTTATAGATCTTTTTACTCGTGGAATTGATATTCAAGCTGTACGTACGACAACTTCTACTTTTACATATTATATTAATTATAATTATACATATTAATTAATTTCTTACTTTTTCCAGGTTAACGTAGTTATTAATTTTGACTTTCCAAAAATGTCAGAAACGTACCTCCATCGTATTGGTAGATCTGGTCGTTTTGGTCATCTTGGTAAGACTCTGATTTAAATTATGAAATAGTAGTTACTAGTAATTTAGTTGTAATATACTGACTCGATGTCTTTCTTTAATATTTTAGGAATAGCTATTAACTTGATTACATATGACGACCGTTTTAATCTTCAGAGAATTGAGCAAGAACTTGGTAAGGAAAATAATAAAAAATTAACTTTTATGGCCTCAGTAGTTATAAGTATCAAAACTATAAACGAAACATTTGCTTTTTTTAATTTCAAGGAACTGAAATCAAACCCATTCCAAAGGAAATTGACAAACAATTATATGTTGCAGGTAAGTTATAAAACTTATATAAACTTGTAACTGATTGAATAAGAGATTCAAATTCAATTATATGTTTTCTCTCTCTATCTCTTTTCTCCACAGCATACCATAATGAAGAAGAGAATCATTCAGATTCTAATGAGCAAAATCTTCGACAACAGATGCAACAACAACAGCAACGTCGTCAATAATACATATTTCGTACTTTTTAGAAGAGGGGCCAGCAAGAGTGAACTACTGATGATTAGCGCATTAGAATAATAATAATAAGAAGAATATGACAAAAATTGTATTAAAAGATTTTCTTTTCATAAAAGAAGGAAAAGGTTATTTGTTATATTTGAATGAATTGTATACTTAATATAGAAAAAGCTTCAAAACACACATACACTTCAAACCTATGAAAAAAATTCCTTAAAGTTTGTCATGTGCGCGATTAAGATTATATACTAGAATAGTACTACTAATTACTAATACTGCAAAACAAAAATTATTTTATTACACTGTAGTAGTCAGCAAAGCCAAGGAGTTTTCTCTTATGTACAACAACACGACCAATTATAAATTATCAACGACTTTTTGCTCTGCACTATATAACTACCTACCTACGTTTGTTCTCCTATATACCCACTTGTACAGTTTTTTAGTAATAATTATTAGTGAGATGATGAGATATATGTGAAGATGAAAAGAAGTTTAATCGATAAAAGTATGAAAAAGCCAATTATGTTATAATAATAGTAATGATGTAATGATAGTTTCTCAAAGACGTAGTTTATCGTCGAAACGTTGACAAGAAACACAAGAGTATAATTCTATACGCCCGTTTATATAATAGTGAGAAAGAAAGAAAGAGAATCGAGTATGTACCTTTTCAGTTTTCAATTACATTTCAACTCCTTGGCTTTGCAAAAATTATATCCTCTCCTCCTATTCTATCTTTATCAAATATATTGGTCGTCTTCGCAAAAATTTCTGAGCTACTTAATTTCTTATTATTGTATGGTTTGAAAATTTTATCTGCTTGTAACAAACCAGAAATTAAGTAGCTTTTGAGATAACAATTTACCATCTTAATTATAAGTAAAATCCCCTATTGTGTATTGAGATTAGTCCTGTTCTCAGATCAAGGATTTCTCAAAATACAAAAATGAAAATATATCAAGAAAACAGGGATAAGATTACAGAGAAAAAAATATTAAAATGATGCATGTGTTATAGAGAAAAAGGGAAAGAATATGAGTAGTAAACTTCCAAACATTTTCCAATTTTCTTGATATATTTTCATACTCAAAGGACATTCTTTTTTTCTAGACAAAATATTTTGTAACTTTATTGCCATCTCATGTTACTTAAAAATATTGTATGGGGATTTATTAATTATTGTAAAGAATGTTCTTTCGAGCTCAACTCTGTGTTAGACGTGTTGTTGTGAGTCAACTCAGTAGTGACTTGGCACACATACAACGAAACTGAACTGATGTGATCTCTTTCTCACTACTATCGTGTTGTTTTTGTTTAGTCACAGTAGTCAATCAATCTATCTATCTATCTATTTGATCGTTTTTACTTTTAAAATTCTCCAAAAAAATTATCTTGTGATCAACTATCATCAGTAGCATGCGATTTTTAATTATATTGTTTGACGTACAATTCAAAAGAATATATTATGTAATCTCTATTTTTTAGTTTTAATTGGCAAATATTTCAACAACAAAAAAAAGACTTGTAGACATTGTCGTATTGTTTATTCATTGTTCCTAGTTTTAATTTGTATCGTTGTTGTAAAAACTAAAATTTTCCAGAATGTATTCGTAAATGAAACTGTGGGGAAGAGATTGAAATGGAAATTGGCAATGAGTCAAGATGATTGTATGAGCTTTCTTTGAATATATTCTGGAAAATTGCTTAGTTTGTGTAATCATTTGTAATTTTCAAAATAATTGGAACAAAAAAAAAGTTTATTGGCATTCAAAAATAAAAATTGGCATTTATTTTTCAAAATTCAATATTTTAATGAGTACTTCTCTATTCATATTTGTTTCTTATATCCATCCGTTGCTAGGTAACATATAATACACACAACATAATACTTCCGATTGACAATTTATTGAATTTGAGAACTTGGAAAAGTATTTATTCTGAAAATGATGATGGACACGAGTGAATCTTCTAGTAGTGTTATTGCTAGCAGTAAGAGTAAAAAACGCCGTAGTCGTAATAAAGAAAAGAAACGGAAGGAAAGTAATGAACTCAATGACAATAATCAAGGAGAAGTAGTGACCGTTGAAGAAGGAGAGACGAAGACTTCAAAAAAGAAACAACGAGAACGAATTTTATCTGTATCTACTGCCAATTCATCCATTGGAGAAAGAGAAGTATACAATAATTACACGAGAGTCTGTAGCAATGCAAGAATTATTTCGTGTACCAATATTTGTTGAGTCAGAAAGTCGTCCTAATGTTCTCATGATGGAAGGTCAAGAAGTATCAGATGAAGTTTATGACGATGAATTAGACAAACAACAGAGAGCAACAACCTTAACTCATGAAAATCAACAGCAAGAAATAGAAGAAACTTATGGACAACAAATGTTGTCTTTACTTCAAGGAACTGATGATCCTGGACGATTGGCTTTTGCTAGAAAGTTATTTTTAATGAGTACAGAGCTCGTATTTCCTGGATTTGTACGTTATTTTCAAAGTAGACAGCCTGCTGGTGTAGCAAGAGATTATAGTAAGTGTGTATATTTAGAACTCAAAATAAAATTTAATAATATGTGTATAATATGTTTCAGTTGGAATGCGTATTAGATCTTCATGTCTTTTGCAACAGTTACTTTATGCTCATATTTTATTTTTTGTGGTTTGGATTGTCTCATTTCTTGCAACATTTGATATAACGGTGAGTTACTTATTATATGACACAAGTAATAATAATTACAGGTATAAATACGTCTAATAGATATATTATGTGATCTTTTGATTATTATAGTTGTCTGTACTAAAACAACTTCATGGCTATCTCGTAATGTGTTTAGCATCTCTCTTTACAATTATCAACATAATTCGTCTTCGCTTTGGTCTTGTAGGAAATGAAAATGATGAAATTCAATCATTAGCATTGTATTGGATGACAACAGTTATTGTACTGCTACCAATTTTTGGATTTATTCTCTTTACTGATATATTTTGCCCAGTACTTTTATCATTTACTTTAACAATGGACTCTGTAATGATGACATTAATATTATTAGAAATCATTTGTTGGATTTCATCATTTCAACAGTTTACTAAGAGATGAATTGTCTGTAATTAAAATGGCAAGAAAAACTGAAGGTATTATTAAGCAAAAAACTATTAGTAATAATCAAGAAGATGAAATAGGAGATGGAAATGCTAGTAGTGGTGGAGGAGTTCTTCGGCCTAGAATTATAAATACTGTGGATGGACCAAAAGTTAAATGGGTTTCAGAAGAGTCTGATAATGATCAATCTACTAATGCAGGTTTCAATTAATAGATATAAGTTTGTAAGATATATATTTACTTTTTTTTATTGTGTATATTAAAAATCAATCTAATGGTCAAACAATTTATCTTCTATTCTTTGATAAAGTGTATCCATTTGTATTTTCATTCTGTCCATAATCTTCTCTTCTAGTCTTCTCATAAAGTATGTATTGTATTCTTGTTGATCTCTTGATGCAATTGCAGCAGCAGGAGTTGTAACATGACGTCTCATCCATGGTGGTCCATGTAACATTACTAGATTGATTAGATTGCATACGACCAAATATTGGATGTTGAGGTTGCGGCCAATGAATTGGTGTAGAAGCAGATGAAGTTGCTGCATATTGTGTATAGTCATCTACTAATGGTAATGGCGTTGCAAGTGGAGGAGGACAAGAAAGATTCTTTGTGCATTTATTTGTTCTTTTTGTTCTATGACGAATTGCAGCTAATCTGAGTACACCAAGTTTTAGTTCTGTATATGCAAGACAAAATTTTTTAGTTATTAAAATTATTATTAGTAAAATTGTCTCATATAATTGTATACCTTCTGGTAAAGACTTATCATTAGGATCATTTGGTCTAAATCTAAAATTCCAAGCTTCTTGATTATCATAGTCTGGTTTTGTATGAGTTGGACTTGCACTCAAAGATGGATCCTTATTAGATTTAGTTCTCACAACAAGGACACTTTCACGTAGAAAAGCAGCAACAGATCTTGGTACAAATGATTGAACTCTTTTAGAAAAAACAAATTTCTCCAATTGTGAAATTTCTCCAATTTGCCTTGTCATTCTTGTTAGTTCAGCATCTTTTTGTAATCCCTGTATGCAAAATTGCCTTCTCTGTATTGTGACATACATATAAAGGACAAACAAGGAGGAGATTTAAGTATAATAAAGGTTCTGTTAGTAGGATAAGATTTTTTTGCAAAATACAAAAATTCTTTACAGTTTTAAAAATATTTTATAACCTGAATATCCGAGACTGTCAGACCAACGAGAAGATTCTATAAAAAGATGTTAATTAAGAGTTAGTAAGTGGATTATGATACACATTAAAAGTTTATAGAGTAAGCTAACCATCAAAACAATTGTGATCATTATTACAAACAGACCATATAAAATATGTCCAGTAATTGGATATAACAAATCATCAACTGGATTTTCTTCATTTCCATAAAATAAGTCTTCATAATTGACCTCGCCAACCTAAGGGATATTAGAATTTGATTAGTAAAGTTGTTTTTTTACTGTATAGCAGAAGTCTCTCAGTCTCTCTTTCTTACCATCATCATCAAAACTTTCAATATTGATAAAGGTATTGAGGAATATGGAGCATTCTTAAGATTCAGTAAACGTTTATTAGATTTTATAAATATTTAGACTAAAGGTTTTGATTGACTTACACCAGGAAATAAAACACAAAATGAAAGAGCAAATGCAATTAAAAGAGATGCATAGGTTATCATGAAAAATCCAAAATTCTTTAAAACTTTGGTTAAAATTTCAACATATAATCCAAGAATAGGAAATTTTCCAATCTGTAAAGTATGTCAAACGTATTACGCAAAAATATAGTTTTTTTAAAAAGAATTTCTTCATTACTTGAGCTAACATTAATGCCCATGCAAGAAATAATCCAAAAGCTGCAGCCTAAAAAATCATTAAAATTTTACAAAAAATCAAAAATTCGAGAGGTAGAAAGAAAATACATACCTGATACTGCCAAAAGCTTATATTAGGATGACTCATGAACACTGCAAGTACATTCAAAGAACTTTTTACCAAAAAATGAGCAAATTATTTTCCTTAAGTTACTAATTAAGTATACTTTTTTGCTTAGCTATTTAGCTATTTAACATCTTAAGTTAGTACATGAATTTATTACCTGGCCAAGATGTCAATAGAATGAAAAAGAAAAGTGTCCACAGTAATTTGTTGTTATTTCTTTTGATATAATGCTCTTGGTGCAGGTAGCATTTTAAATATTTCATTAATGCTCATAAAAATTGTTAGAGTCAAAAGTAAAATAGATTTGACTGTTGGACCTATTTCCAAAGGGCAGCCATCACCGTCTATACACAATATTACAACAAAAAAGAAGACAAGGGTAAGTTAAGTAAACGATATAGTGTTAATACTATGTTATAAAAAATATGTGACCATCTAGACCAGATTTGAGTGTTCCAAGCTCCTGTAATTGAGGGCTAAATTGGAACCTTAAAAAATTTTATTCTTTTTAATCTTCTTGCTTCTACTCATGCAAGTAATAAAGTTTAGAATACAATACCAGGAAAATTTGATGAATTCGGCACGATATGTGGCATTTTCACTCTCAACATAATTTCCTTCAGCTTTGGCTATAAAGATGTTATTAAAATTATTAAGCTAACCTTTTATGTCTTAATTTCTAATTACAAAATTAACCTGCTTTTACTGCCAAAGGTTCCGTAATTCTGGGTCGATATGGACAGCTAAAAACATTTTTTTATTCTATTAAGTTCTTACAATTTACAAACTTAACTTTATATGTAGCTCTTACCTAATCAAGTATACATCAAGAATATATAAAGTGTAAAGCATCAGTAGTGCTACATGAAATCCTATTGTTGCCCAAAATACTGTCCTAACACGCTTCCATTTCAAATGAAGAAAAATCGCAATTAATGGATGTGTCAATATTCTTTTTCTTGAAGAGCTACTACAATCCAATAGAGATGTAAGTAATTGCATTTCTTTTCTTGATTTGACATTTGCTCCATCAGAAATACTACCATTAGCATTTGCAGTACCCATTGCTTTTCCTCCTGCTCTCATTGAGTAACCTCTTGCTTCAGAATAACCGACAATTGCACCAAAATCTAGTTTAAGTTCACATTTGACATTTGTTGGGTCATATTTTTCAACAGCAACAGCTCTATTCAATAAACTGTCCATTGCTTCTGGTATCTTTTCAACCATTAAAGTTAATGCTTTGACTCCAGCTTTAGATCTATATTCCAAAGGACATATTAATTATGTAAATACATATGTATAGGTAAAATTGACCGATAATAAATACTCTCATCTCGTACTTGATTGTAACATCAGCGCCGTTGTATAGCAAAATTGAAGCACATTTAATTGATTGACTTTCAGATGCTATGTGTAATGCAGTCTCGCCATTATGATCAACGGCATTAATATCAGTTTTAGGTGAGTCAACTAGTAATTGTGTACATTTAGCAGCATTTGCAATACAAGAATCACAATTGCATCCTAATTAATTAGAAATAGTATATAATTTAAAACTTAATTTTTCTTTACAATAATATATTTTTAATTTCTATACCACAATTAACACTCCAGTGTAAAGGAGTTCTACCGTGACAATCTTTTTTATTTGGATCATTTCCTCTTTCCTCCAGCAACATTTCCAAATTATCAACATTTCCCAGCTTGGCTGCAATATGTAATAATGATGAACATTTCTCATCACACTCGTGTCTAAAATAAGAGTCATCATGATCTAGCGAAGTCCACATTCCACTTGTATTACTACTAAAGCTCCGGCCACTTAGACTCAATGTCTTTGGACGAGTGACATTTGACTTGGCTGATGGTAATGTAGATGAAGAAGATAAGTTGTTAGTAGTTTTAGCAGTTGGCAATAAGAATTTATCTCTGGCTTTCGTCTCCTTCTTCTTCTTCATCTTCAAGAAGTAATTGCTCATGTGGACTTTTAGTACTTTCTGTAGTAGCAACACCAACAACACGAACATTATTAGCATTATGAGTCGAAGGTATATTTGAACTTACTACAGGTTGTAACAATGGCTCTAGTAATATGTCAACAGAAGTGTCATTATTAGTATTAGTATTATTATGAGTAGCACCTGAAGTAGTAGTTTCTTTTTTGTTAACGCTCACATAACCACTTGGTGGTCGAGCAGCCATAATGTTTTGTTGGAATTTCTTATAATAATGTTAGTGTGTGTCAGTGAGTTACAGGTAAGTTGAAGACTAAATTAGTTTTGGTAAAATCAGAAGTATATATTATATGATATGAACAATTGACTTAATATTATATACACGTAAATAGAGATTGAAAAGCTATATATATATATTTATGAGTGATAACATACATGAAACTGTCTCATTACAAATCATAGAAATGTACCAATCTCTTTCAACAACAAACGCAAACGAATTTACTTTTACATGAAAGATAATCTCTCTTTTTTTGCTTACGTAAACATTTTCTATATTCGTGATCAATAATTTTTACATGCCGATAATATGTATTCTAAACTACAACGCAGCCAGGAACAAAAATGATGATAAGAGATTTTTTCACTTTTTTCTTATATTTTTCATATTGTAATAGACCTTTGTCTAATCTCTGTTTAGTTTACTAAACTGGTTGCTTTCGGATTGAGGCTTTTGGGTGCAATGATGATGATGTTATGCTCATTGACTATTATATATTTTATGCTCCAGATTTATATATGGGTGGAAATTTTCCATTAGACTACGGCAGTGGTAATAAATAAATAAATACACAGAAGCTGTAGTGTCGTGATATATATGTATATATATTGATTGTCAATATAATGATTTTAATGTAAATAATAGATTATATGTGTAGAGTAACAATATAAAAATTCACATAGATATGCATAATATATATGTATGATGAGATCCTTTTGAGAATTATTACAGTTTTCTAATTTTTTGACGTATATATTAGTAATAAAACTCTTGTTCGAACCAACTTCCTTTCTTGGAATTCCTAATTATTAACCGACGTATCTCATCATATACAAAAATAAAGATTGCAAATGGAATTGCAGGTAGCCACCACACAAATCTTAGAGGCATCATTTTTAATGCCACTTCCATTCCTGGAGTATAACACAATATAGCAGCCAATGCAGTTTCAAATATCATGGCAAAATTAAGTACCCAATTGTTCATTCCTTTTCTGAATACAGACACTCGTCTTGTTTTAGAAATTAATAGATTGGCCCATTGACATACTACAATTGAGACAAAAAAGGCTGTGGAGCAAGTATTTTCCAATCTTTTGCGTTGGGTGTAGGTCTAAAAGTTAAATTAATTAAATTTTATTATGAATTCTGAAATTTCGTATGCAAAATATAAATTCCTACCCATTCTTGACCAAAGGAATCTTCAAGATCATTGATAGATTGTGAATCCCATTTCTGTCTAATTCCAAGTAGATCCCAAGGTAAAAAGCCATTCTCACTCATTATAATACAATAAGTAAACATTCCAGCAAATGATTCTATCATTCCAATTTGTCCATATGAATATGATATAAGCTGCTTCGTAACGAGTTTATCATTCACAGGATCTCTTGGTGCTCTACTCATAATATCAGATTCTGCTTTTTCATATGCAAGTGATACAGCAGGAACAACATCAGTACCCAAATCAATACAAAGAATACTAATAGTCCCAAGTGGTAAAGGAATACGTAATAGTAATAAATAATAGAAAAGGAATCAACTCGCTAATATTATCTGTTAGAGTATAGAATACACATTTCTTTAAATTATCAAAAATGAGTCGTCCTTCTTCTACTCCAGTTACAATTGATGCAAAATTATCATCTAGCAATATCATATCAGCTGCTTCTTTTGATACTTCACTTCCAGCTATGCCCATTGCTACACCAATATCAGCTTTTTTCAATGCAGGAGAGTCATTTACACCATCACCAGTTACAGCCACAATAGCTCCTTGTCTCTGAAATCCTTCCACAATAATTAACTTTTGTTGTGGACTAGTACGAGCAAATACAATTTCATCATGATGTGCTAAAATCTCATCTAAATCTTCTTGTGGTAAATCAATTAATTCAGAGCCATGAATAACTGCTGCTTTAGCATCTAATGGATTCACATCTTCTATTGGAATATTTAATCTTTCAGCAATATCTTCAACTGTTTCATTTCCTTCTGAGATAATTCCGACACTTTTAGCAATAGCTTTGGCTGTCAATGGGTGATCTCCTGTCACCATAATTACTTTGATACCAGCAGATTTACATTTAGCAACAGCATCTGGTACAGCAGCCCTTGGAGGATCAATTAATGAAATGAGCCCAAGAAATCTAAATCCATTCATTGGAAAATTTGGTGGTTCAGTCTCAAAGGCAAAATCTTTTTGATAAATGTGTGGAGGTAGAACGTAATCACAAAATCCTAAAACACGTTCACCTAATCCACCCAATTGATTATAAGCTGAATCAAATGATTTTCTCATTGATTCACTCAATTCTTTTGTTT
>VCNE01000544.1:0-104745 GCA_009869805.1 Oncopodura yosiiana | reverse complement strand
TTGATCACTGATAACTGAAGAAAATAAAACTTTGAAAACTCAAGCTCAAAAGTGTAAAATTTTTTGTGCCATATAGTATAGTTCCTTTCAAATACAGATTGAATCAATAACACATATAACTTGAATAACTGTTTGAGAGTGCAGAGATAAAATGTGTGTAGTCAGTCGTCTCTGTAGTGTGCAAATATGTTTCAGCAAAGGAAAAAAGCAAAGGAGGTATAATAAAAGAGAGAGATGATAAGGAATGGTAGAAAAGTACGTAAATTATGCAATTTCTACATTCCTCTACACTTCTAGCCTACATAGTCTAGCCTTTTCATCAAATTTGAAGAAATCCTGCTCACAAACTCAAATTAGTTTTGATTTACAATATGAACACACACATTCGTCAAGTTTTTTCTTATTACGTCAGTTGTTTTGTCACATGTGGGAGTAACAACAATATGAGTCTCAATCTTATAAAAAAAGGTAGACTCTATCATCTTACTCATGTACATCATTTGGTAAACTTAAGAAATTCTGTCACAAAAGATGAAAAAAGGTAAGAAAAAAAAACTAAAAGTAGATTTTGTGTCAAACATCTGTCTTTCTCTATGTGTGCATGTTGTATGTTTGATAATGACAAAAAGAATTTTTGATTTGGACTTTTCTTCTTCTTCTCCAAAGCTGCTTTCATCGTTTATGAAGGATTGTGTATAAAGTAAAGGAGCTTTCATGGACGAATGGAAACATACTGAAAACCTAGAGATTGAAGAAAAAGAGCAGTGAGACGACAACGATGACGAGAGGAGTGATCCCCGAAAAAAAGTCTTGAAAATGAAATCTTGAAAATCTTGTGTGTTAGAATTGAGAGAATTGTATTACACAACTAGAAAGGCAAAAAGGAAGGAGTACTACTACTATATACTTCTATAGGAAAGAAAAGAAAGAAACTTTTGATTTACTACAGTTGAAACTAACTTTGAAGGCTATGGATTGAAAATGGTTACAGAGTATGTTCCGTGGTGGTAAACTATGTGTACTACATTTATACTTTCTTCTTTTTCTACTATATATATATATATATGTACTAGCAAAGTATAAGAGTTAGGACTGTACTTTGATTTGAAATTGTATGGGTGAAAACAAGTTTGGTGATATTGGATCTGAAGACTTCAGTCAGTCAAGTCAGTCACGAAAGTCACTTTAGGCCTTTTCTCACTTTTCTCTCACATAGAAACTAAAGGAGGCACAAATGCCACTATGTCCTAACACGGAATTGCCATTTATACTCAAACTCCCTATGTAATATGTATCCTTGTAAAATCCCAGTGTTACAAACATTTTCACTATTTCAACTATTTCTTCCTTTTTTCTCTTACTACTTTCTACTACTTATTCTACATAGTAGTAGTGGTGAGTAATGCCAAATTGTATAGTATGTATGAAAATGATAAAAATGTGAACAAGTTAACAGGCTATTTGGTGAATTGAACTAAACTATGTAAGAACATTGACTGTTATATTTTTCTTTCCTTAGAAGCTTTTCATCCTTCTCATCGTCTCTTATATAGAAAAACGAGTTCTTCTTCACTTGTTCAACTAGAGATTGTAAAGAGACGCTGGTGTGGGAATCTGTTACGATTTTTTTCTTCTCTTCTCTTCAATATGTATACCTATACAAGTAAAGATGCTACAGAATTGACATATACTCTCTTTTCTATACTACTTTTACATTCTTTCCACATTTATATTGCATGTAAGTCTCTTCAAGTTTGTTGTATAGTAACTTTCTCTCTCGTCTAAGTGAAGAAGAAAGGTGACAAAAGAAGGAAAAATTGCTGTTGGTTTTTCCTTGACTTGACTTTACTTCTACTATACTACTACCTTCCTTTTTTTCTTCGATAGTTTCGTTTTGGTTTGCTCTGGTCTTGTCTATTTGACATCCTCCAGTCATATTTGCTACGTGTTTGCCTGCCTACCTGACTTTCATAAGAATTTCCTTTCCCTCTCTCTCTCTTCTCCCTTTTAGCAAAATCACACCGGTACAGCAATTGTGATTCAATATTGAGCACAATATTGTACAATGAGGAGCTCTAGCTTTCTCTCTTTAATATTGTTCCTTGCTTTTGTACACTTTAGAATTCAGGCCTATACGGACACTAAAGAAAAGGTTTGTGTACACAAACTCTGTCTCTCTCTGTTGTCGTTTTTCCTTGAGGACAAGGCAATAGGTAAAAGCATGATGGTATGACAAGTAGCAATAGTGGTTTTACTTTACACAAGAATTGCAGAAAGCTCTTTAAATTCTCAATGCTTACATATGTATGTATTGCTATCGCGAAAGAGAGAGAGAGAAACGACTACACTATAAAAGCTCATTGCAAATCATCAGTGTCATGTTCTCAATAAAGGTTTAGTACAGTGTATATATATAGTGCACACGCCTACTTCTTTGCTTGCTCATATATTCAGTGGAAAGATAACATAAAGTAGACACACACACACCTAAATAATATTGTCGGTGTGATAAACTCAACTTTCTCTTGTATATGTATCTCATCTTCAGCTTGTAATGCACAATATGTATTTGATCCTTTGATATAAAGTGTAGTAAAGTAAGCACATGTAATATATATAGATAGTAGTAGTAGAATCCTTCAACTTTCTCTTTACTCTACTTGAGCATTCAAAACCGCTAATATATTGTCAAGGAGTAAAGGAAGCGTGAAATAATGTGTATTGGAAAACGGTGTTCAGCGGCAACATCAACAACAAAAGGATCTTTCTCTCTACTACAAACTCTTCCTAACACGTAGTATGCTAGGATTTACATTATAATACATTTTACATGTGACAACTGCCATGCCTATGTTCTTGTAGTATATACTTGTTATTGCCTACTCGAGACACTAATGCTAACCTGAAACCATAGTTTAGAGCTAATACATATTACATCATAATAAGTATCATAGCTCCATTGCAAATTCAACGAAGCGGAAGAAAATCCACTTTCACATTTTACTACGATCCCTTTCGCACCTATGTATATATCATCATACTGTCTGCTAAAGCCTTGTGTCTTAGTAAATACTACAGATACAAATACAACATAATTATTTATTTAGACTAGTACACATATATAGATATAGAACATATATATAGGAGTAAAGCTTCTTGTAAGGTTCTAAAGTCATGTTTGTGGAAATGATACAGAAACTAAACAAAAGGTTTTAATAACCAACTGCGAGGGAAATCTTTAAGAGGAGAGTTGAAAAGGAGTAAAATGAAACATGCTAAAATAAAGCTTATTAGCTCACTCACCTATAATAGTTGTCAAGATGAGCACAGCAAGAAGAAAGGAAGTAATGCACATAATAGTGATTGTACTCCACGAATAGATAATAGTGTCATTGGATGATGACACGCCAAGGGAGTCGTTATAGTAAGCTTCAGACTCATTGTAAGATTCTAACACAATTTCACACGGGAGTGATGATGAGTGAGCACTGCATGGAGGAAAGTCCTGTAAAACAAACTTTCTTTTATTCTGAGAAATTCTCGAGTATATATGACGATGACGTAGCAGCTAACCTTGACGTACATTGTTTCTAAAGGAATATACTTTTTGACATGAAAATTTTAATTGTTTTTGGTTCCTATATTATTAATGGCAACATGATGTACAAAATCTATCAATTGTACTACGTTTAATTTTTAAAAGACGAAAACTTAGTAGTTAAAAGTCTCAATTTTAGCAATTCGAAAAAATGACAAAAACAAATTACGATTAGCACTCAAGTCTTCATATTTAAGTTTTCTTTTTTTGTTAAACATTAGGCCTAGAGTCTATGAATAATGAAAACTGACTACTTATCTATCACTTAACCTATGCTCAGTATGCTTTCTTTTTTACGTTTTTGGAATATTCGTCGTGGAAGTCAACCATTTCAGTTCTTGATTTATACTCTCAATTGATTGTTTTGTCGTTCTCGTATTGTAAACTAACTAAACTCAATCTTAAGGTACATATGAAATGACTGATATTAAAAATCAACTTACGCGATGAATGGACGCATTGTACGGTAAAACTTGAGCGAATGCTAAAACTTCCATTTTTACCAAGGTGAGAAACTCAAAGGTTGTCTTTAGATGTCTTTCTACAAAAACAGAGCAACCAACCAACTATACATAGGAAGATGATGACGATGATGATGGTAAAAAGAACAAGTCTTATCGTCGGCAACTTATATAGTTCAACGTGAAAAAAAATTTAATTAGTTATATCTCTTCTTCTATCTTCTACGCTCAGCTCATGTTAGAAACATTATATTGCGTGTGTGTAGTGTGAGAGTAGCTAGAGAAAAAAGTAGTTCAGAGAGTTTTCTCTTCTCAGGTTGCCTTGAAGGTAATGTTTGTAGTGAGCCGTTAAGTGAAATTGAAAAGAGAAAACTTGAGTAGGAGAAACAACAACATGAAACAAGTTTTCGTTTTTCTTGCGGTTAAAATTGAAGAGTAGAGACTTTTTCAGCTACCACGTCTCTACTCTTTTATGATTGTGAAGCAAGTTGTTGAAATTAAGTAGCACTCAATGAGATGACAACATATATAGAAGAAGTAGATCTTGAGACAGTAGTGAAAGTAAAAATTATCTGCTGTCTTTTTCAACTAAAAGGAATAAGCTGGTGGTTTGGACTTGGTTAACTTGCTTAAAGCTTGTGGTTTTAAGGTTGATCTTAGACACACTTTAACTTAAATTTCCTTAGTGGTTTCTTCTTGCTTAACCACTGGAAAAAGAAAATCTTGTTGTGTGAATCGATCCATTCTTATATTGCAACTATGTGTCATACATTCTACTTTAGGAGGACAAGCTCAAGAAGAAAAAACTAGTAGTACTTTGGCTGTTGAGAAAAGAGAATCATATATGAGAAAACCATAAATGCTTCTTCGTACACACTCTTTGACTAAACAAGTCACTCTTGTCTTTTTCGCATAAATAACTATGTATGTAGAGTGGTGAAGATGAGTCCACAGAGAATTTTTTTAGTGTTGAACCACCAACTCTTATAGACTGTCCTGTTGACGTTGCTTCTCTTTGGTTTTTACTCTTTCACTCTCTTTGGTTTAGTCCATTACTAACAGAGAAAGCTCTTAGAAATCTTATATATAATTCCACACTACATGACTTTCACTCTAGCTTATTTTTTATATATAGTATATAGGATTCCACTTCTGTAAACTTTCTTCTACTTGAGTGTTCTACGTTATTATCTCAAGAAGTCTTTGCTCTGTTCTCAGCTCGTATATAGAATAATAAACAAAATCAAAACCAAACGAAAAGAGCTAAAGAGCACACAACACAGAGAAATAAAGGTTCAACAGAGATATATAAAAGTGTATTGGCTTTCTCGTACTATAGAGGTGATGATGACAAGTTTTTTTAGAACTCTGTTGAAGAATCTCTTACTTTCTTTTTCCTTCCTCTACTTTACTTCCGCTACTATTATATAAAGCAAACTAAAACCACATAGACGACAACCACACATTTAGTAAGCTCTCTCTTCTCCTTGAACTCACTCAAATCTCTTAAGAAAGTCACTAAGAAAATCCCAATGATGTTGTGCTGATGCTTAAGTTATTGAGATGATTAGCTTTTCAAATGTATTTATAGCACGTCACTAAACTGTAAAAGTATTTAGTGATAAATCTTTTAGTTAAGCTTAGTATATTACGTGTACAGAGTCTTATATATTTAGTCTAGTTGAAAAAATATTGAATTTTTTTTCTTCTTCTCACAGTTGATGAGCACCATGCGTGAAAAAGTTTTGTAGGGTTGAAATTGAAAAGGGAAAGTTTTTTGTCTTTACGTGTCGTGACGATTGAAAGTTGAAAGTCAACTGGACAAGAGAGAAAAGAGAGACAGGAGCAAAAAGGAGTGTAAATGTTCACAAGATGAATGTGAGTGTGAGTTGAGTGAGACACACACCACCACCACTCTCTCTCTCAGAACTTTGTTCAGAAGAAGGGAGTTTGAACATCGGTATTCACATACTGAACTGGCTGTTGAGTAAGTCGCGATCTCTACTACACATCCGTTGATTTTCTCCACTGCTTTCTCTCTATCTACTTTTTACTCTAGTCGCCACACACACATATACACATTTGTACACTAGAGTTGAACTTAAGTTGCAAACTTCTACTAAGCTTTCTCTATACAAGACTTGACACGCCTGCGTTTATAATTTTGTTGCCCATATCATCATCCAGTGTATAGTGAAAGTTAGTAAAAAGTCTTTAATGCCAATGCATATAGAATCAAATCATAGGAGTACTTAGATATGAAATTCTGTGTGGAGCAATTTAGATGTATTTAACCTTCTACCTTTTGAAACGTTGATGTCAAAGGGTCAGTTTATATAAAAGGTTTCTTCCTACTGTCATCATCATCTTTTTCTCCTCGGGCTAAACAATAAGTAGAAAATGGAGAAGAAAATAACACAACGAGTAAACTGTACTATTGAGAAAAGAAATTGGAGAAAGTGAAGGAGAAAGTTGAAATCAATCATCACCTCTCAAACTCTTGTGTGCAATAGTAGTTTTTCTTCTTTCTAGTTTAGTATTGGTATGGGCATGACACACATATGTATAGTTACACAATATACATTACATTTACGTTGTAAGCAACAATAACACTTTCACTCAAACATCCTTCAACAACAGACGAGAGAAAGAGAAAGGGATACTATAAATATAGATAATAAGACGTTTTTCTTCTTCTTTGCTATATTGTAGTAGAAGGGTCAGCACACATTTTTCACCAACACCTGTCTTCACTTGTGAAAGAAACAATTACTGAGCCAATTCCTTCTACCAACTTTTCCTCTACTTCTCACACAATCAAAAGGGCCAAAGTGAAACTAAGAAATTTTGGGCAGCTGTAGCAAAGGCAATCTAAGATCTATAAAGAGTTTTTCTACTTTCACCCTATATGTAGAGGATTTATGCTTTTCCAGAAAAGATATCACGCTAGCCAATTTCTAGCCACAAATAAATACTCTCACATTTCACAACTAGATCTATTTTCACACTCTCTCTATATAACGGTAAGAGTAATAACAAACGATAGTATAGGAGCTTAGCTCTATAACAATAATATTGATGGCTTATATTACATTAATTATTTAATGCTCAAGAGAATTTATTGGCTAATATATACATTGGAAAGTTTTATATTCTAACACATGCTAGTGTATATATATATAGCCTTCAGAAGTAAATCACTCACTCACTCACTAGCAAAATGAAGCTATCTAATTTAGAGCTAATTGATGTTGATGTGTTTGTTGTATATATTTTGTGTTTATATAGAGTTATATTAAGTAACTCGTTCTCACTGCGTGATAGAAAAAGATCCCATCTAAATTCTATTCCAAATGTGTTAATTAAAAAGTAGTGAGAAAGAAATAAGTAAAGCTAGACGAGTTAATTGCTATACATAGTGTTGACAGCTGTGTTTTTTTTCTTATATATTATTCTCTTCTTATGTACTAAGTTGTAGTAAGTTGTTACCTTTTGTACATTTTTTCTTGTAACTTTTTTTCTCTCTCTTTTTGCCATTGATTAACGTGGGCGATTTGATTCGAGAAGAACGGGTAGAGATCAAATTACTTTCTGACAAGGTGTATATAGTCTCTGTAGTAGTGTACGTGATGTATTACAAAAGGAGTGACGTTGTTCAATTTCCCTTTGGCCATCATCATCATCACATGCTGGAAGCTTTACTTTTAGAAGCATTACTACTGCTACTCTCAAATAATCTTCATTTATTGGTTGCACAAGAAGAGTAATCTTTAACTTGTATAGTACGTGTGTACTTCTATGCTCGTATTTCTCTACTTTGAGAAGTCAATTAGAGAAAGTATCCTTTAGACATTAATGAACATGTCCCATCTCTCTCTTTTCTTTTGCAGCTCAATGTCCTCTTCGTCTCTTCATTATTACTTTCTCTCTCTTCTTTACTCTGTCACTTATTTACAACATAGTACTCTTATGACCCCTACAAAACTCTTTGGTTTGTAGCTTTCTTTCTCTCTCTCTGCAGTACACTAAATAACTAAACGCTTCCTTGTACGTTCCACAATCTCAGAAAGAAGCAGTAGAAAAGACAAGTTGTCATGTCATGAAAAAAGCAAGAAGGTGACACGACACTATATCTCAAAGACTTGGCTTTAGAGAATCTCTGTGTGTTTGTACTTGTCATTTGTATTTGTTCTTTTCCATTTCAACATCATCTTCTCTATATACCTACTACACACAAGACAAGTATTTAATACAAAATAGGTAATCCCCTTAAGCAAAATAACAAGCGAAATCACTAAGACCAACATTTACACTTAATACTACGAGACATTGGACAAGTAATTGAATCTAATGGAAAACATATGTATAGATTTTTCCTTAGTACCAATAATTGGAACTTTCTTCCTCTAAAGCTTTTTCTTTCCGACTCTTTCATATTTTCTCTTCAACTTCCTTACTTACTTACGTATGTCAACTGTCCATCTTTTAGACTATATATAGAAGATGTCTATGTGTTCATTCTCTCTTTTCTGTGTAGATAGGAAATGTGCTTGCTTTGGCTCATCAATTTCATTCCTCTCTTTCTTTCTAAAAGAGTTACAACTACCTTATGTCGACTATTGCAAAAGTATATGAGGCGAAGCGATGGGTTGGAGGTGAAATAAGTCTACACGTAAGTCTTAACTACAGAGAAGAAGAAATGTAGTCAAAAGAGAAAACTACTTCAAGGTACAAAAAATCATTAGGTTCTCTGTTTCAGTTTCTCTTTTTACAGGTGTAGATATTTTTTTTTTCGTTTTTACAGTTTCGAGTTGTACAAAGTTTTTTTAGCCTATATATCTACACTTGCCTCTATAATTGGTGTTAGTATTTTAGTACATAGTATAACATTTACAACTAGAAAAAGTTATAAAGAGAGAACATAAGTAAATTTTAAAACACGAGCTTTGAAAGTATAGTATAGCATATAAGTTGTAAAGATTAGTACTTCAGAACATTTGTACAACTTATAGTTGTTGAGCCTTTACACTATATATATACTACATAATAGTATACGAGAGCTAAAACCTAGCAAAGATAAGTTTGTTCTTTTCTCCTTGTGATTAGAGCGTAAGTGTAAATCCTCCAATGAATACAAATCACACAAGCACGTGTCTACATTAGTATTACTCATACAACTACAAGATCCAACAGTTAGAGAAGAAGCAAACTTCATAATATATATAGTAGCATCCAACATTTTATATAGAAATGTACCTACATAATAGAGACATATGTGAAACACGTATATTAGAAAGACTTTCATTCATCTCTTCCTATGTACTTTTACAACTATAAAAAAGTACAAGAGAAAATTTATACTAACCTATCTGCACACTTTCTTTTTTTTACTGTAGCGAAATGATGCAATGCAGGCAATTAGACATTTTTTTCTTTTCTAGTCACTATATATATATATATGTACTTTCTTTATACTTTTCTTGCTCCCTTGCTAATAACGTTTTTTTTCTTTTCCTTATTTCGACGACTTGTAGCTCTACTAATAATGTGTACACGAAATTCGACGACTAATCATATAAAAAACGACTCACACTAAAGAAGAATATAACAAGCAACTCTTTCTCTCTTAATGCACTCCTTGACTCAACAACTTTCTTTTGCCTGATTTCATCGACTGTGTGGCAATGGCTTTTTCTATATGACTAAGCACACAAAGTCTGATTGACTTGACAGTAAATTTTTTTCTCTCTACAGCACAGGAGCATAAGCACAGAAGAAATGGAAAGACAAATGCCTTTGATGCATTTATTTGTATTTACACATACATCTCTAGAAAACGAAAAAGAGTAGAAGAGAGAGAAAAAGTAGTCAAGAGGAAAGGAAGATGAAGATAAAAACGGTAAAAGAAAAGAGGAAAACGAGAGAGAGAGTGAGCAATGAAGTAAGTAAGAGGCAGCAACATGAAAAAAATCTTTGGGAATAATACCTCACAGCTTTGGCTAAAGAACTAGCTTTCCTCTTGTACGATAAACTACAATTTCATATTATATAATGTATGAAATGAAAGTCTTATAAACGGTTTTCTCTAGACTCTCTCTCTCTGTAAGTGTGTGATGTCTTCGTACGTGAGTGGAAAGAATCCGATTGATTTATTAGGAATAGTGGGAGTTATACATATTATATGTATAGAGAGAGAGAGTTAATCCTTTGCACAAAAGAGAATAAAACACAGAAGAAGCTTGCTCACTTATGGACTAATATCAAATCTACATTCTTCATGTGTAAATTCTCATGAAAGATGAAAATAGAACTATATATCGTATATAGTGAATATTTTCGACCACATGATGATGATGAGTTATGGCCTCTACTCAATTTATGTAGCTTTGTTTTTATCATGAGACATAAGAGACAAAATGAATACAAAAAGAAAATGACTTTCACCCAACTGTGACTCTCTCTGTGTATTATGTCTATATGTTTACATATAGCAAGTAAATATAAGAGTATATAGGAAGAGTAAAGTGAAATCAAAAAAAGGTCAATACAAAAACAAAATTGTTGGCACGAACCTGCATCACTAACAAAACTTATTTACTCTACTATTTGATGTATGTACTCTGGATGTAAACCACAATAAATCTAGTGACTCGACAATTCGACTGGAGAATGCCAATGAATAAAATAGAGAGCCTTGGCTAGCAGTATGTTGCATCAGTGGCTATGTATAGGCTATCTAGATATATACTTTTATTTTCTCTCTCCTTTTTCACACGGGAAACTGTAGCTTCTAATAAAAGAAACTGCTGCTTGATAAATTTGCAGTTTTCTAATGCTACACCTGCTTTGGACAATCAGATCAGATACATATAGCAAGTCTTTGAAGGTTATTCAGTTTGGAATTTCTTTACGAATCATTTTTTTTGCTACACTGTTTATATTGTTACTGTTAGCTGCTCTTATTGTTAGCCCATTATTTATGCACAACTGAGTCAGATCAACATCAAGTATGATATAGAAGAACAGAACATTAGATCCAAAAGAAAACAGCTATTGGTGTTACTATATATGTAGCCTTATGCATGGAAGCACAACAATTATGATTCTCTTCATATATATATATATATATATATTGGATGGCACTTGAGTAGATTGATGATATAAATGATGTTGAGTGAATCGATCTCTTTTTGCCATGCATTCATGTTCCTTACACATTTAGTTCTAAGAAAAAAGACAAGAGAACAGTCAGAGTCATATCACGTTCTTTCACTTGATTGCATCCTTACATCTTCTTATATGTACTTTTTGTGTGAACCTTTCCAATAACCTTAATGCTCTAACTATTGTGACAGACTCGAGAAAAGAAGACAAAAGATAAAAGAAGATATAGAAGACTAAAGTGGCAGAGAATATTAGAATGTAATGACTTACATAGTAAAGTAATTTCTTGGAAATATTTTTTCAATAAATGTAATATTTATCTGATGTCATTTAGGGCAAATTGTGATTTGATATTATAGTGTATTTTGTTGATAACGCATTTCATTTGAATCACTCCAAAGTCAAAGAAATCCTTGTAAACATACCTAGACTTATGTAACTCTAGAGGCAATCTTTTAGAATAACAATTTAAGTAGAGCAGAAGTAGAAAAAAGGTATAAAAAGCAACAAACAAGGAAAAGAAGCAAAAGGATTTGTTTCAATATTAACGTTATTCCAAGAAAAGTTTTTATTATAGCTCATCCTTCTCTTTGACTGTTTCATGCTCAGACGAAGAAGGTAATAATAACATCTGAACTCATGCAAAAACAACAATTGTTGAAAGCAACTAAGGAGAAAAGAGAGAGAAGAGATAATATACGGAAAGTGTTACAGTTACTGCAATTGCAACCAGTCTTAATGAGAAAGTTGTGTATACATAAGAGAAAATTCCATTCATGGCAACTTTCTCTTTTTGCCTTTGCACAAAATTACAACACCATATGTTATATGTATTATGACAGTCAGACAGTCATCATTATTTAGTACTATTGCTAAACATATTATACTTTCTCTGTATAATATGTTACTTAGCTTACGGTAGCTAAATAAGTTTTTCTGTTGTTTTTCCTCATGTACTTTTAGTATCAATATGCAATAACCAAAATATGTTGCATACACAAAAAAGTACTCAACTAACGTAATAATCAATGTGATGAAAGTAATATTCAGTATCTCAACACTAGATCTCAACTAGGAAATGGGAAGCCACAAAACAAGGATGAAGATACGATCAATGTCACGTCGGCTGCTAAAATTATCTTTGATTCTCTAAAATGAGTTGGATCAGCAAAATCAATGTACAAAACTCATTACGTTGTGTAGTATAGGCAAGTACTTATCGCAAATTATTTTGAAACCTATCCAAAATAGTTGCTCTTGTTTGTAGTGTATATATAGTATATTATAAAATTATTGACCTAACTATCTACTAGACTTTGATCCTCTATATATATATATATCGTATTACAGACAATACCTGTCTGTCTCACATTACCTTGCTCATCTCAAATATCTTTACACATAGCTTATTATATTAATAGGAGAACATTAGATGTCTTATTATATACCACTTCATGTCATCAACAATGAATTACTAGATCAGGATAATTAATTAGTTTCTTGATGAATAAAAGCTCTCTTCGATGTCTACTATAAAAGCTGATAATAGCCGTCTTACTTGTTGTTTATAAGAGCTATTTCAATATATCAGACAAGAATAGAAGAATAGTCGACAGGATAAAGAAACGGAAGTACTGGGCTACCACCAAAAAGTAAATTGTGAAACCTCAAGACTCATCAAAGATCTACTACCGGAAGAAAGTATCACATGGAAAAGGAAAAGGGAGAAACATATATTATTACCACATATACAGAATTTATAGTTTACCCTATGCTACATGAAATGTGAACTAAATATTGTAACCCAAAGCTCTGTATAGTTTTCTCTTACGTAAGCTGTAATGCATTGCATTCCAAAAAAGATGGACCAAATAGAGAAGAGAGATCCAAACAGAGCAGATTGTGTTAGTCACATCAATATTTATCATTGCAATCATTGTATTTCCTTCAGATAGTAGAGAGACCACACATATATATTTATATAGCATTTATGTAGTCTACTATATATCTAGCTGCGTCAGCTGAAACATTTACTGAATTATGCATTTTCTTTTTCTCTTCTATCAATTCTCAGTGAGAATTTTCTGACTGTATTGCCTTATAGAAGAGCAGAGCACCAAGGCATTCAATTCAGTGAGACTTTGATTTCTTATTCTCTTTCCATTTTCTCTCGTCTCAATCTTCTTATTCTCTTCTACTGCTCTCTTTTCTCTGTATAATATTCTCTCCCTGTAACTTAAGTATTATACGGTTGATGTAAAGCCTCCTTTATAATATGACACTATATTGGCTAGTAATACGGAAAATTGTAGCTCTATGCCACGAGTCATGATAGAACTATATTACGTGAGCGTGAAGTGAATTCTAATATTAGCAAGAACGAACCCCTTCTCTGCTCTCTTTTTTGTCAACTATTACATTTTATAAGCTTATGCTACATGAATGGGTCGAAGAGAGAAGCCAAGCTCGTTTGACTTTTGCTCTTCCAAGTTTTTTTTTTACTCTCTCTGACTTTGAATTTGATTACCAAGAGAGTATATAAAAAAGTATATCAAATATCTTTGATTGTGATGATGATAGCTGAGTTGTATATCATATCGTCATATTTCAACATGATGACAAAGTTTGAGAGAGAGAGTTTTGAGATTGAGTATTTTTCTTACTAACGCCGTAGGTCAAGAAGAAATCCTCTCACTTTCTCTCTATCTGGCTGTCTGCTTGATTACATCAGTCGTCAATTTATTAGACGCAATTTAATCCACAACAACTACATGATACATGATGAGACCAAGGACAACGACAAAAAGTATAGTTGACGACAATAACAAGAACAGGATGATATTATATGGTCGCTCAATTCAAGCTGAAACAGAGGTAAATAAATAGATACACACGTAGTACTTTATATATGATAGGAGAATTACACGGCCAAAAGTTTTCCCTATTACCTAAACTTGTCAAATAAACCACAAAGTGCAATAGAGGTAATAATGCCAATAAGAGAATTTATGTATGTATAGTATATACAAAAGTTTCTTTTTCTTGTAGCCCACAAGACAAGAGAAGAAGAAAACACCTCAAGCTTATTGTTTAGATACAAGGACAAATATCAAATAAGAATACATACACTTAAAGTGCCTCTCTCTCTCCTTTAGTTTCTTAAGCAAATACTTATCTCTAGACAAGAAGAGAAAGAAAGTTGCCCTCAGTTGACTAAATCGATTAGTGATACGGAGAGTAATATGAGTTTAAGACTATTGGCAGGCAGGTTGACTTTCTCCTGTAATGTAACAAGAACTAAAACTCTTTGGTTAAAGTATGTAACTTTGGCTTAAGTTGATAGGAAAATAGAGAGGAAGAGGAGAAAATAAGAATAGAAAACATGGTTAAAAAAGAGAGAGTACTGTTAAGGACTTTGTGGATGCAACGAAATGATGTATAGTTCCTTCGGGGCCGATCTTTTTCTTCTACTCAGTCTTCTCAAGTCGTATTTCATCGATAACATCCGATGATGACAACTACATTATCCTGACATTCTACTTTTTTTCTCGTTTTTTTACATGTAAGAAATAGAGAGAGAGAGAAGAAGGACAAGCATCAACTTCTTCATTGCATGGACATGAATGTGTGTGGCTAGTATAATACTAGAGTAAAAGTAAAAGAAGAGAAATATCCATTTGCTAAAAGATTGACGCGGACGTCGACGTCAACTGATAGTAGAAAAGAGAGGAGAGAGAGAGACTATTATTAGCCAAACTCTGGCAACTTTTAGAGAACGAGGCCATAGCAAAAGCCAACAATATATGCAGAAAGAAATGTGTCGGTTACTAGACTTTCTCTATGTGAGCTGAGCAAAAAGATTGTAGTCTGAGATAAACTTGGCTGTTCTAGATGTGAGGAAATGTCGCCGTCCAAAGTCCAACTTTCTCTCTTGTCTTTTATATAGGTGATATAAGTATACCTGTGTGTAAGATATCATTGCCTGCTTCACACATCAAAGTTGGTTGTCACTCAGAGAAAGTCTGAAATCTAGATTATATTTATAAGGAAATTCTGTAGAATACACGTTGGATGAATGAGTGACCTAGCAATTGTCAAAATTAATTACTGTATATAGTTTATAGTACTATTATATATATAGCTTTAAGCTAAAAGAGAAAGAGAGAGAGAAAGTCTTCTTCATATTGTGTGTGCTAGAAAGTGGAAGAGGAAGGGAAGAGAAAACATGGAGATTACGAAGAAAGCTGTAAATCAACTTGGCTCTAGTGAATGCTTTTGGCTTTTTGGACACATTGCTCTCTACAGACATTGTAGAAGAGAAGAGTAAGGAAGTATGATGTAACTAGTGCTTGGCCAATTTACCTTCTCTCTGAATACTAATCAAGTATGTATATCTATATGTAGTAGGAAAGAAAATTCATATCATTTTAACATTGTAATTTCCTTTATTTAACCTTTGCGGTTGTAGTGGTAGTCACTGCATGCAAATCTGTTTGGTCAAATTGGAATCTGAAATGAAACTCAGATCCTATGTGTTTTTGGAATAAATATCATAATTGTGATGCAATATAAGTATGAAAAATAAATAAAATGTTTCTATTTTCTCGATTTCTAGCATGTTTTTGTTGCACAGACATATGTAGATAATAAACTATAAAAAATCTGAAGACGCTGCTGTCACTTTCAGTTGCAATTATACAATCTTTGAATTGAGAATGGAAAAGGATTTTAGCAACTGATGACTTTTAAATGATATTATTTGATAGATATGTCAATCTATGTTCATTATATACAACTATTGTTATGTTACTTCTTTAATCTCTTTAATGTAACCTTTAGCACAATAATATGTTATAGAAAGAATTTTAATTTTTTACTGACTCAATTAAACAATCACAAAAACCAATTCCTCTACCGGGAATCGAACCTCGGATCTTTTGATTACATGNCAATTAAACAATCACAAAAACCAATTCCTCTACCGGGAATCGAACCTCGGATCTTTTGATTACATGTCAAGTGCTCTACCCTTGAGCTATAGGATCCTTGGTGTTTGTGATTGGAGAAATATTTCTTATTTGAATCTACGATTCAAAGCACCCTGTCAATAGCAAACCGCTATTCTCGAGGGAAAGGTTTAGAGAGAGATAGAAATAATGACAAATGTTACTTTTTAGTAAGTTAGAGTTTGAGTTTTAAAGTCAGAGGAATGTTATAGAAAGAATTTTTAATTTTTTACTGACTCAATTAAACAAAATGAAAATGTTCTCATATCAATAATCTTAAAGACGTAAGAGCTATTATCTCTAGAGGAATTGTGTATAAATAATTAAAATAAACATTATAAACTTGTTTTCTTCTAGCTATAATTAAACAATCACAAAAACCAATTCCTCTACCGGGAATCGAACCTCGGATCTTTTGATTACATGTCAAGTGCTCTACCCTTGAGCTATAGGATCCTTGGTGTTTGTGATTGGAGAAATAATATGTATACAATAATATGTAGATTCAGCAAGATAATGTAATTTATTCAAAAAATATCAATATATATATTCTTACAATTATAATAATGCTAAAAGTAGATATATAGTTATAGAAAGATTTGACATGATAAATTGACAGTATAATTCTGGGTGGCTCATATTTCTAATAAACTTCAATTGTATTTCTAGAAGCAATATTCATAAATCAGACGTCTTATAAATTATTTATTTTGTAAGCTAGTAAATTTGCAAAAATGAAAATAGCTCTAATAATCAATTGGTGTCAACTTTCACAGCAGCTTTTAGCTTTCTCTTTCTTTTCGCTTTCAATTTAGCTTTCTCTGACTTTCACAAATATTTAAAGCATGAAACCACTTGACATATATTTACAAAGCCAATGCATTTAAGTAGTTCACTATTTATTCTTCAGTCTGTCACACCTTATTTCTCTCTTTTCTTGTGCAGGTGGCTGTCAGTTGCAAATGTGTTCTTTTCTTAGTCGTTGTCTCTTCTTTGCCATTCATTATTCTTCACTTGAAGAAAATCGATTTGACCTCTCATAGTTATTGTCGACAAGTTCTAAAGAAGCAGCTCACATCACTTGAGTCAAAGTCCTCTCATGTCAACTCCTCCAGAGAAACTAAGTAGCTGCTGCTGTTTTGTTTATCATTCATCAGCACTTTCAGAACATCCTATATAACATTTGAGAGCTTATTCATTAATATTTAATTTTCATTTAGTCTTTCATTCTCTTTTTCTCATACAACGCACTAAATAAATACGCATTAGAGTCTGTTTTTTTTATTGTCTGCATCAATCTTAGTTTTCTTTCAAGTCAACAAAAAAGTAGTTCCATTTTGATGACAACAATATATGATGCATATTGGCATTAGTATAATAAGGCAAGTAAAAAATTGAGATTGTGAGTGAAAGCAAATAAGTGAGTGAGAACATTAGCATAAGCATATGAGGGATAGTATTTTATAGTATAGTAAAGGAAGGATGCGGGTAAGTATAGGGATAAAGGAAAGAATTTATTAAATATGTCATTCTTTGTCAAGTCTTTTGACGTCATATAAAGTGGAAACTAGAGACTCAGCCAGTAGTCAGTAGTCACTCACTATCTAGAAGACTCTACTACTATTCTTTACAGCTAATAGTATATACTACTATACTCACAATTTTATAGTAGCATATTATATTTCTTTTTCACTGTAGTATATACTTATATGCTTATTGCATAGCAAGCATCGTCTGTGAGTGAGTTTCATGTTTCATCTCCGGAATTTCTCACTATACGTTTCATACATTTTTTTGCAAGTCTTATCCTTTTTCCTTAAAAACTCAACAGATATCTACAGAAAACGCTTTTTTTCCACAGCAGAGCAAAGATTACGTTAGAAGATCCTTTGTAGTAGTAGTTGGTTTCATATATATTCTCGCTTCCTGGATGTACAGATAGTTTGATGAGAAAGAGAGTCTTTTCCTCACTGTCCTCATCTTTTATATCACACACACATATATTCACATGATGAATGTCTACATTTTACATAATCCTCCTTATATTCATTGCACATATATGTAGTATAACAAGGCACATATAATAATATAAATAGTTGCTTCAAGCTGTAGACGGCTATACGTAGGTATCTATAGCCATTAGAGATGACGAGTTGAGTCTGTCGTTCTTTTGCTAGTTGTTTTGTGTAAATATAAAGTTAGTAGTCTCTATTCTCTGTCTGACGATGTTTACGTTAATGCATACACAATAAGTTTCTTAGTCTATAATGTCTTTGAAAAAGTTGAAGACTTTATGTAAAGGAAAGCAAAGCAACTGCATCGCTCATTTGCATATGGACCAGACAATATTTAAAGACAGTTTATAAAGTTCAAAGAGAGATGAAGAAGAAGTGTATAGTGTCGACCTTGCATGTTTTATGTTCTTTTCATTGCCACATTAAACTTTCTACCCATTTTCTTTTCTTTGCCATCTACACATCTACAGACTTTATATATAGCGTTGAAAAGAAACACTATTGTGGACGTATCAAATCATGATGCTGAAACTTTCAGCCTGAAAGTAGTTCAGATTCAGAGAAGATAGATAAGTATGAGTTTAGATCTATGGATTTGACGTTTCTAAATTCGTTTGTTTAGTAGCAAATAAATAGCTATATTATAAGAGGAAGGAAGAGCCCATTGTATGTGTGTTACTAAGTTGCTATTAGTAGAATAAAAGTAGGCATATTATTGGAAGGCAACATATTAAAGTTGTGTGTACTTTTAGTACTGTTAAAGTAGAGACACTTATTCACTCGACTCAAGTCGACAAGAGAGTCTCTCTTCTCTTTCTCTCTCTCTCTTCCTTGGCTTTTCTCTTCTACTTGTGCCATTGCATTTACTTTTAGTTAGAGTGTTGGTATATATACTAGAGTACATAAAACTTAAGAGAGAAGAAGACATAATACAGCTATTATTCAGTGAACCACACTACTATAGTATCAGAGCAGAAAGTATAAGAGGAGTGTGTAGGTACACAACAATTCACATTATTATATCTCCTTTTATCAATCCACTTCAGAGTTAAAAGCACATTTATTTGATCATAGAAGAAAGAAGAGAAAAAGTGAGAGAGAGCTACTAGAGAGATAGAGAGAAAAGTGAGGGATGATAATGTAATGTTACTTGAGTATATTTTTGCTGAGTAAACTAAATAAGTACTCTTATTTGATTTTGATGGATGGATTGATAGTCAACATAATTATTCCATTATTAATGATGAATGCTCAAAAAAAATCTACTTGAAAAAGAATTTCTGTCTTGTCTAAAATGATAAAATACAATAAAGTCAAAAAATACTATTAGTAGTTGATTCTTGACTTGACTGTTGACGAATAAGAGAGTAGAGTAAATGTCATCTCATTTCTAATTAAAGTCAACTTGAAAGTTTTCTTTGCGTACTCGGATTTCACATGTTCTTTAGACAAAACTAATAGTTTCAAATGATAGTAAATGAGAAAAAAAACTAAAAGAGTAAAAAAAGAAAGACGAAGAATCTATATTGAAAAGTAAAATTAGATTTTTCTCTCTCTTTCTCTTCGTTTTAGTTACTCTTTTAGTGAGTTTGAGTTAAGTTAGCTACTACTCAACTGTTCGTCTTATGTTTGTACCTTTCTCATTTGATTTTTCTTTCTTTTTGCTATATTCTTCTTCTAAACTATTACTCACTCCTCCTTGTCTTGTTACCTTTTGTCAAACTTGAAAGTGATCTTTTTGTCTTTTTGTTTCTCTCACTTCCTTCCATTATAATGTCATCCATCTCTTTCTCTTTTCTTATACCATTTCTAAACTGAATGGGTGTTGTATGTAGCATAGGCGAAAAGTTGAGTGAGAGAAAATAGTGTAAGAATGACAAACGTAACTCAAAGTGTCAGTAAATGTGTTCTTATACACATATCTTATATCTCCTTTCACTTTATACCAGACCTCTTCTCATCTCTTTTTGACTCACATTTAGTAATGTCATCGTCATCGTAGAATAGTAGACTCTGTAAAATGTGCACTTTGTGTGTTTGTCTCTCTCTCTCTCTCTCTGTTCTTCAAATATATATATATAGGGGTGAGAGCCAGCTAAAGAGATAGGAAGAAGAAGTTTGAAGGAGCTTAAATGAGACTGTACATTTATTGAGTGAAAGTGACTGACTGTATTTTGAGTATGCGGAAGCTTCTTCTTCTTATTCTATGTTTCTCTCTAACTCAGTAAGTGTTGAGAGAGAACATTGAAAATGGATGATGACTATATGACTTTCTCTTACTCTACAATATATGCAAGATGCGACGAGTTTAAGTAAGAGAAGAAGATGGTGAAGAGAAATCGATTCCATTTCCAAATATCCTTTAATGTATTTATAGAAGCAAACTTGTAAGTTGCAAAACTCTCAACTGTTGTATGTATGTAGTATATATACTACCATGTAATGCCTAGATATACGGAATGGATTGATAGATATTTTAGATGCAAAGTAAAGACGAAAATGTTAGATATATATATGTTGTAGTCTCCTTATATATTATATCTAAATGTCTTTTTCAGTTGTTCAGTACTTTACACTTCACCTTTTCCTACTATATATGGAGTTTCTCAACAATTCTACAACCATCAGATTTCTTCTACGCGTTGCATTGGACGCAATGAACTATAGAGTGAGAGAAAGTTGAAGTAGATGTCTAATGTTGTCTGTGTAGTACATGCATTGGAGAATGGAGAAAAGTCGTCAAAGTGAAAGCAAATGCTGGCGGAAACTGGAGAATAGAGCTCAAGTGCATAAAAGCATAAGCAAGCGATTTGAAGAGGAGTCAGATACAGAGTATGAAAATTATTTTAGACTTATATATTCACACTTGACTATTACTATATAAAATAGTAAGTAAAATGTGTGTACTATAACTATAAGTAGACAAGTCATGTTCTCTCATGTTTAGTCATCAAAGAGTATATATGTAAATGTACATTATGTACTGAAGTGAAAGTTACACGATCATAAATGGTTTGCTTTCTACTATGTATACATACATATTATATATGCATTATAGCTTTAGCCTACATTTTATTATTGTCAAAATGTGTACATATGAGAGAGAGAAATATATAATATATAGGAAATTGAGAAATAGGAAAAGGAATGTAATAATCGGAGATGTACTTGAAACTTGAAGAGAGTAGAGAGAGTAGATTTACATTTAATACAGAAAACTAGACAACTCTATAAAACCATTCTAACAAACAGTTTTCAAATAAACTTGGAAATGGTAATATTATGTAAAAACACTAGTTTCATCGTGTTGTATAACACTGAAAATGATTTGGTTTTACTAAGAAATTATTGAGGTGAAGAGGAGGATAGTGGTAAAGCAATTATGAAAAAGTCAAAAGATTCTTAAAATGTATCTATATATTATAAAGTTTCAAAGATTTCAACTTTAACTAAAAACCACACTATTAAAATAAAAGGTAGCTTGAACTTTACTATACAGATAGATTCTTCTTGTATAATAAAAGAAATTAGCTTTGTAAGTGAAATCAACTCTTTCTCTCAAGTATTTCATTAAATAATATAATTCTCACAGATTGGAAAGAGAGCAAAAGTTTTTCAACGAGTGTAGAAGTGAAATGGAAAATCGACACACAAGAACAGTTTTCGAGTAGGAGAAGAAGAAAAGTTTTTGTGGTATTCCAGAAAAGAAAACTGATCAACTCTTCTCTGCTGCTTCTGTAAGAATTCATTATCCATGTGAAAAGTCTGTTGAAGCATTCCTTCTTTTTGCTCCTCCTGCTGCGGGTTAGGATTTGTAACATTCCAAAAGATATTTTCTTGGAACTCTTTCCAAACTTTATGAGAGATCCAAAAAACATTATATACAAACTTTTATTATTATGTTGCATGTTGAAAAGAAAAGAACAAAGTATTTACTCAGCGTCGAATAATGTAGTGACTACCACCTGTGGTCGGAATCAGAAAACTGGTTTCTTTAAAAGAGATTTTTATTATTGTTGATTCTATATGGTATGGTATATAGAGTCTATCTACTATTGATAGATACACTGTTGTTGTTTCTTCCTGTCATCAAAGGTGTGTGTTGTTAACCCTTTGAGAACAGTGTTTACAATATTTTAATTTGTTAATTGTACAGTTTATGAGGTGACTGATGGTTTTTAAAGTAAAACTGAAAAAGGGTGTAGTTCATATTTAAACTATAACAGTCAGTGCAGCACTTTACATCATAAAATATTGAAAATTGATTCATTGGTGCTATACATTTGTTATTTTATTAATACATATACTTACTTACACATCGCATATGTCAAAAGAGAAAATATTTATGAATTGCGTCTTCTTCTTATTCACTCCAAAAAGTTTATAATATATTCCATAAATAGCTTTATACTGGAAATACTTCTTATGAAAATTCCCTAGAGAGATATTTTCTCTTCTTCACAAACTGAGTGATTTACAACAAGTGCTTTAGTGTGCAAACTACTAAAAAGATGTAAATTAGAAATACTAGTGACTGCTACTACTACAAAATTCTAGAGAGATGCTACTTTCGTCTTCAGTCTTTTACTAATAAATCAACAAATATGTTAAGAAAATAAGAGCTGCTGGAATTTGGATATAGTACGACATGAAATATTTAGCCCTTTCCCTCAACAACTCCGTTGTAAGTTTTATATATAAAATTTCTAAGTCATTAGTAAAATAAGTTGGTAAAATTAACTTCAATTTTGTTACAGAAAAATGTCAGCAGTTGTGGCTGAGCAGAAACAATTGTCATCATCATCTGGAGCAAGTGGAGGAGTTGATTTTGAAAAAGAGACATCAGCCAGCAACAATAATACTTCTTCTACACCTGAAAGAAAAATTATCACAGTACTTAAAGTAGCTTATGATTACGAGTATGATTATAAATCAAGAAAAATCACAATTACACAAGGAGAAACTTTACACTTGTTACAAAAAACAAATCAACATTGGTGGAAGGTAATTCGACCACAACAACAACAACAATCCACATCATCGTCTTCATCATCATCAACAACAACAACTGGAGCTAATAAAGTGATAACAACAAAGCCATTTTTTGTACCTGCTCAATATGTAATTATCACAGATGAACTAGAAGTAGACATTGATAATATTACATCATCATCATCCCTTCTTTCAGTTGAAAATAATAATTATACCACTACATCATCAACAAGTCCACTAGCCAACCTCAATAATAACAGCAATAATATTATTAATAATTCAAGTACAAAATCAAATAGTAGTAATAAGAAATCATTAAATAGAAATGATGGAGCAAGAGCAAGTCATCGTGTTAAAAGTAATAGTAACAATGGTGCATCAAAACTTGAGAAGAAAAATTGGTCTGCAAGTTTAGAAGAATTGAGTAGACAAATTGTATTTCCAGGAATAAGTAGTGAATCAGTAATTGATCTTAGTTCTTTGACTGGAATAAATCATCATTATCATCAAACTAGTAGCCATAATAATAGAAGTGGTGGTGGAAGTTTAAGTGCAGGAGCAAGAAGATTCTTTGGTGGAAGTAGTAGTAGTAGTTCAGGAGGAGTAGCAGCAGTTAGTGACAATAGTTCCAAAACGGCCAATAATAAGCCACCTTCACTTCTCAATAAGTGCCTTAGCTTCAGAAACCCTGCGTACAAAGATGACCTAAAAAAGAAACAACAACAACAACAAAAGGAAGATGAAGGGCCAAACAGCTATACAAAAACCGAGGTAAGAAAGAAAGAAGAAAAGGAAATGTAATATATATGAATAACAAATTAAGGGTTTCTTCCGTAATTTGCTCTGCTTTAGGATTCATCATGCACGAAATGTTTTGTAATAATATATCTCTAGTTCTCCTGATCATATTTCAATAAAGTGGGAGTATGTTTTTTAGAGATATAGATTTCATTCTGTTGATCTAGTTCTTCTTCTTATATTTCATTTATATATATAAGTAGTGTAGTGCACCGAAACAGTAAAAAAAGAGGAATATATTTATATATACTTCTGGTTAGTTACCTCTGTGAAATATGTCAGTACAACTCCCACCAGTGCTGCAAAAATACCGTAATATTGCATACACTTTTTATAATATAGCTTGTATAGTTGCAACTTCTTGACAGTACACTCTTTGTAGATTTATGCAATGAAATAACAATCAGAGGAAGAAGAAAGGATTATTATTATTATTAGTTTTTATAGTATAGTGTTGTTGTTGTAGTGGTGGGAGTATGAGTATAGTGACAGATTGTGTTGTCTTCACTTCATTGTAATAATTGTGCACACACATACAACAAAAAAATCAAAAGACAGAGAAATTTTAATAATTAAAATAGTAATTAAACTAATGTAATTATTATGTTTATATTTTTTAAGGTTTTTCATACACAGTCCATGAGTGCAGTTCAAAGACCAAATCAACAATCATTATGTTCACCACCGGTTCCAACACAAACTTCAGTTCCTACAAAAATATTGTGTGACAATTGGGTTGAATATAAAAGTAGTGACACAGGAAGATATTACTATTATAATGCAGAAACTCAAGTAAGCAGTTGGAAACCTCCAAGGAATAGTTCAAGAAGAAGTGATGAAAGTTTATCAAAAGCAACAGGAGGTTCACTTTTGGCTACTAGTTTTACTAGTAGTACTGCGAGTATTAGTAGTAATAATGCCAGCAGTGCCACCAATATTTCTTTTGTCACCACACCTACATCTACTACCAGTACAACTATTCCTTCTACTTCTATTTCTGCTACAACAACAACAACAAATGTTACAACAACCACTACCAGTGAACACTTCCGTGAACAACAACAACACCATAAGAAATCTTCTTTCGACAATCTATCCAGTAGTGAAAGTGTTGAAGTATTAGATAAAAGTAAAGATAATATAAGTAACTCCAGCCTACAACATTCCAATGAAGAACTTTCAACTACTACAGAGTCAACAGAGAGTGTGAATGATAGTTTAATAAATGCTATTCCTGTGCCAGAAGGTTGGATTGAGAGTTTTGATGAGCAACTGTCACAATTATGCTATATTCACAAAGCAACTGGAGTCAGAGTAAGTTATTAGAGTATATATGCAAAATAAATTGTCTTGATGTCTGTAATATATATATCGTCCTAGTCCTAGTCATTGACCACAAATGACGCTAAACATATATAGCTATATAGCGAGTAGAGAGATATCTCCTCCATGAGTATATATAATAGAGTATAAGGAAAGAGAGAAGGAAATAACGTTTCCTGTTTTAAAAATTATATATCAATTACAATATTCTTCTTGAGTAGTTGAGTGGACGACCACACAATTACAAAGATTTTTTGTAGTATATTGACTAGACTTGAGCTAAGTTTTAAGTGTTTAAAATATAAAATGGCTGGAAATCCTGGAAATTCTCATAGAGCTACGATAGCTGTAGTTCCTTCACATCATAGGAGGTCAATGAGTGATAGTGAAATAGACCTACATGGAGTTGGAGATCTTGTCAAATTAATTGGTCAACCAGCACAACAGGTCCATAATATATAAAATATATCCACCACCACCACCACATTTTTTCATGGTCATATTGATCAACAAAAGTTTAAATTGAGCCTTTGTATGGAAAGGGAGTGTTTATGAAAGGAAAGGATGTTGAATGAAATATATTATAGAATGAAATGATGCAAGGAGAGATGAGAGATGAGAAAGAGCGAGAGAGAAGTGATTTGTGGTTCGTAGTGTTATTTTATATATGTAGATAACTTGAATAATAATATATGTAGAACATTAGGATTTCTATTGTATAGTACAAGTTTTTCCAATTCAACAACGATGCAGACTAGCAGACGACAAAAGTTATTATGTTGTTACTATTATTATTACACAAATGGAGAGCTGTAGTACCAGTGAGACTTTATTATCTGAACAGATGATGAAAAACATCTCACCAGAAGCAGCTAAACTATTGAAAGAAATTTTAAAAGAATCAGAATTTGATCATAATAGTAGTATCAATAATAGTACTGTAGAAAAGTGTGATACTAAAATTATTGATTTTTCATCATCACAGTGGTTCACATCAACAGACCATCAAGGGAAAATATACTATTACCAAGAAAATACAACAGAAAGTTCATGGACTCTGCCTACAATCAGTGTTAACGATGAGGTAGGTTATAAGACGACAATCTTCCTCAATTTTATGGTTCAAATAAACTAATCAAGAGTGGTTTCTTTTTTATTATTATATAGTCTCCAGGCTCCTTATCAAAGTCGACTACATCAGACTCGTTGGATAAGGAAGAAATGCCTGCAAGCAAAAGTTCTGAAAGTGGAACAACAACAGGAGGACTACAACAAAGCTCTGTGAAGAAACGACATTCAACGGGAGATGTTGTAGAAAGATCATTCAAGTCTAAATCTATGATTGATGGAAGGTGAGTAGTAGAAATAAAAGACTATATATATATAGATAGAATGTTAATAAAAATGATGTTATTCTACAGAAAACTTGGAGAACAAAAACAAACAAGCCTACCTCGCTCATTAATTAAGAAAACAATTTGGCAAACTGACTCAACTCCCTTACTACGACAGAGTATTAAAAAAGAAGGACAATTGTCTCGTACTAAAATGACTGAAAATGGAAAGAAAGTGAGAAAAAATTGGAGTGTAGTATATGCCGTTCTTACCGATGATCATCTTAGCCTATTTAAAGACCAAAAAACGTTTTTACTGGTAAAAATTATTATATTATTTATTAGAAAGAATAATAATAAAGTTTATATGTCATTTCATTTATCATATTTATATAGAATCCTCCAAAGAGTGAACTTGAAGTTGAGCTACAAGAATCTATAGTTGGCTGGACTGAAGATAAGTCAAGTAGAAAAAATGTATTTCAGCTGAGCACGATTGGAACACAGATTGGAAGTCTACAAATTCAAATACTTTTTCAATCTGATGATAAAGATGTTGCAACCGAATGGTACGATGAAATCTCGGCAGCAGCAGAGGGGCAAGATTCTGTAAGTAGTGAAAAAAATACTTGTCCTCTTCTCTTTTCCTCTAGAGAGAGAGAGAGAGCAAGACTTTATTTTGGATGAATGATTTTATGGCTTATTTCTTATATCTTTAAAATTTGATTAAAGGCCCAGGACTATTCTATGAGACTGAAAACTACGGAAAGTCCTGAAGATGTACCAATTGGAGAGAGAAAAGCTTCATCTACACGTGGAGGACTCATGAGAAGTAAGTCAAACAAATGTAAGTCAGTCCATTATTATAATAGAGCATAAAAATGGCTTTTTCAAATTAAATTATTCTTGCATGAAATACCTGTGTATTTTTTTTATTTGCTTTTAACTAATATAGTTAAAATCACAGGTTCAGTTGAAGATCTCGGAGGAGAAAGGTCTAAAATACGAGCTCATTTAAAGAAATTTTTTCATCGTCGTCCACCACGAGAATCACTAGTCAAAAAAGGCATCTACAAAGGTAAATAGTTAATTTAAAAAATTTATGATGATGTTGTTTACATTAACTGGCACTTTCTTTTATATTATATATTATAGATGAATCAGTGTTTGGTTGCTCGTTGTTAAAGTTGTGTGAACTAGATAAAACAACTGTACCTAGGTTTGTAACAGAATGCATCAAAGCTATAGAAAGTCGAACTGAAAATCTAAAGACAGATGGGCTATATCGAGCTTCTGGAAACCTGAGTACAATAACCACAATTAGATATCAGGTTGACCAAAATAATATGCATATTCTCTATCAAGAAGAAGATGTTCATGTTCTAGCTGGAGCTTTGAAATTATTCTTTCGAGAAATGAGAGAGCCACTTATTTCGTCTGATTTGTTTGAAAAGTCATTGACCGCTAGCAGTAAGTCTTAACGTGTATTTTTAATGATAATATAATTTTAAAGGTATTTGTATTGTACTAAAAGAACCTTTACTCTTATTTTTATTTATCCAGCCTTGCCAAATAAAGAGAAAAAGATTAGTAAGTTTCGAGAAATTGTTTCACAGTTAGCCGTACCGCATAGAGAGACACTTAAAGCTTTGCTCCAGGTAAATATATTAAATTGCTTTTTACCGTTATATATTAAATCTAAAATTAATCTTTTATTTGAACAACAGCATCTACTAAAAGTTGCTAGTAATTCAGAATTCAATCGTATGCAAATTCCTAATTTGGCTATTGTTTTTGGTCCAACTTTGATGTGGTAAGAAAGACGACATTTAATTTGTCTGTGAAAAGATAATGTGTATTCTTAAAACTTTTTAACTTTCTCTTTTTGCAGGTCTGCTACTGAATCACCAAATAATATGGCTGTAGACCTCATGCAACAGAATAGAGTAATAGAGGTGTTGCTTTCTGAGTATCACTCAATTTTTCGGTGATTTAATGCGCCTTTATTTAGATAATACAATAATTACGATGGTGGTATTTTTATTATTCATTCCAACTTTTTCCAACAACCTTTTAGAAAAGTTTTATGATTATTATTATATATGACTTGATTTGTTTTGGTTTGATGTGTAAAGCAAGAAGAGATATAGAAAAAGATAGACACAGTTAGAAAATATATAGATAGATATTAGAGTAAAGAAAATACCTGTGTGGCAAATAAGCATGAAAAAAGTTAGTGAATAAAAAATATTATAGAAAACTATATCCAAAAAAGCATGTGAAAAATATATAGTATTATATATAAATGTTGTTATTATAATCACAATACAAAAGTTTAATATATCTATATATACCTATTACTGTTATTACTATTATAGATTAAGATAATCGAGATTTATTTAAAGAAACACTGTTTTAGATTTTAGCATTTTAAGTCGTATTACTATACTACTACTACGTATTTTATGTCACACGTAAAATATTATATATATATCGTTATAGATAGAAAAACTAAAAAAAATACTTTCATGTTTTAATGAAGAAACAGCCTTCTAAAATATTTAATTCCTGTACTAAAATTTATTATTATGTACTATTGTTATGCTGATGATGACAAAGTATGAAATGAATGAGACAGGAAAAAATAATAAAAAAAGTTTTTAATATGCATTTTCTCAACGATAGTTTTATAATACGTAGAAATTATTGATTGAACATGAGAAAAGGTCGTTACACATGGCAGCATATGGCGAAAACAATTAAAACGAAAAAGTGTATAGATAGAACCAGAACAAATCTACGGCGTATTATATGTTTCACCCAATTAAATTAATTACTTTGTACATATAGTATTTGTTTATTCATCATCATTTGTCTCAAAACATATTTGACTAATTCTACGTAATATCAATATTCATATTCTGCGTCATTTCTTTATTAAATATTTGTACAATTGATTACTTTCTTTCTCTTTTTAGTGTTGATATTTGAATTTTAATGGACATTAAGTTCTTTTGAAAGTTGTTTTGGAATATGATCTCCACTTTTAGTAGAACCACGTTTGGCAGCTAAAGCTTCTTCTTTAATAGTTTCACCACCTTTTGACAATCTTTTATCAGCAGTAATCATATCACCACTTTTTGAGCTTCTTTTAGCAGTAGTATTATCACTCATCATTATATCTCCTCCTTTAGAATGTCTTTGAACCATTTCTTTACTACGTCCTTGAATTTGTTGTTTCTCAACTTCCTCCTTACTTCTTCTAGTTAAACTTTTTGTCATTTTCATAATCTCTTCTTTACCACTAGTAGTATTAAGCTCTCCAGATTTTGTCATTCTTTCAATTTCTTCTTTGATATCTGATGGAACTTTAGTATCTGAGAATAAACGATCTGTCCAAAGACTAGGATCAATATTTAGTACTGGGGTAAATTGCTCCACTCTTTCTAGTAATGTACTTGGATAGTTTGGTGAAAAGTAGTTGATAATATCAGGAGGAAAGCAAGCATTGATTCTATATTATGAAAAAACGACATTCTCAATAATTCTACTCAAAGTCACACATTTGGTCACCATATGTGTGTGTGAAAAGCATTTAGCAACATGTACTTTTAGATATATAGATTCTATTTAGGAAATAATAAAAATACTTACAATTGTACATGTTCTCTCAAAGCAGGACTGATGTCCTTATCAGCAAGTAACTCTTGGATTTTTCGCAGACCTCCTGAAGTGACGAAAGCTCGACGTGCAGCAGCATCACGAGGTAGTACCTACAAAAATAGATAGAGAAAAACAAAAGAAAAGCATTAAGGAATCTGTGTCAGTCCAAAAGACTATTATTGATAAACTTCTAATGTAGCACATTAGCGAAAAAGACTAACACTATAAAAATGACATAAAGCTACATATATATAAAGAAAGAGACACCTTTCCTAATTAAATGCTCTATACTACCATTCATTGCGGCTTCCAGTCAACTTTCCCATTAGACATTTCCTTTTATATGGAGACATGCAATATTTCTTGAAAGGAATGAGACTTTTTTTGTGTGTCGCGAATAGTATGAATAGTATGTATGTATATAATTCTAGTAGTAGTAGTAGTATTGTCGTCATTCAGTCTCTCAAGTCCCACGCTTTTTTCATCGCACACTTGCTGCTCTAACTAATAATAGCAAATTCTACTAAAGGTGTATGAGAAAATGGCCTTTGTTGAAAATATAAATATAAAACTCATTTCCGGACTGATAGGCTTAGAAGAAAATGCCTTTTTGCTTTTACCGAGCAATATACTTACATAGTGGATAGATGAGTGAGTGCCAGTGACGATGCTTTTTTATGATAAAGACGATAAGTGAGTTTTTGGAGAGTTCACCAAGGTAAAAGGATCGCGCATGCATGCCGTACTCTTTTTCCATGTCACCTTTAATTTGACTACTTACTACTTTGCCAAAAGTCAAGTCTCAAAGGAATCTCTCTCTCTCTCTCTCTCTTTCACTCAAAGTTTTGTGAGTCTCAAGAGAAAATTCTTTTTTTGACTATTGCAAATTAGTAGCATTACGATGCATTTTATTACATTATTATTAGTAGTTTTAAGTGTTGCTGAGTGCAAAAATCAGTTTTTGACGTCAACTCCTCCACAACACATTTCAACTCTCATTGTAAGTTACATATAGTGTCGTCGTCGTCGTTTTGCCTTGAAACTGCCTCATCATATTATAAAACTCTCTCTCTATTCTCTAAACTAAAAAATTGAGGTTCCTACGTCATGTCATGCTACAGGCTAAAATGATAAACGATAGTCAGAAACGTGTCGATGAATCTACTTACATGTGTAACTTTCTGACTATGACACTCTGACACTATACTTACGAAAATAAAATCTGTTGATCTAAAAACACTTCACTCCCCATATTATAAATACATTTATATTATCAATTGCATCATTTCCATTCGCCTTATAGCTAACAACATTTGGAAGCCAGCTCATAAAAATCTCAATGTGACTCATCAAACATAAGAGATAGTCATAACCACTATATTGTAAGTATTTTCTATGTACGCTCTACAGACTGTAAATAAGTACATTCATATTGCAGGAGCATATAGTCTACGTGTATAGTAGACGTAATACAATATAGTGACTTTTCCATTACTTCTCTCACTGCTGAACTGAACACTAAACACTTTCAGAACATGTATGAAGAGTACATTAGTCGTTAATGTGTTGCTGACGTCAGTTGAGTTTTCAGTATGAACAATACTCCTCCTGATGCATTGACTAGTAATAGCAATAGCAAGTGTAATACTAGTAATAAACTGTCTCTTCTTCCCTTTAGTGTTAACAACATAGCAGCCACCACTAATACTTGTCTTTCTACTACGCTACCATTACCACTGTCAAATTCATATTCAAACCATCAACATCATCATCATCACTATCATAAAGTTCAAAATCAAGAGCACAGTTGTTGTAATAGTAGTTCTCAACAAGAAGAAGAGTATAGAAGTAGTAGCAATTTAGCTGTGATTGGAAAATCTACAAAGCTCTTCAATAGAAGAAGACTAGTTCTCACATCACCCCGTAGTTCTTCTTCTCAACAAACATCAAGTAGTGCTGATAGCGAGTATTATTATACAACAGTTCCACCATTGTTTACAAAAGCTTTTGAGTTGGAAGCCCAAACTTCTTACTCGTACAAATTCCTAGTGAAAAAATATCAACAAGAACTCAATCCTCCAAGTGTTATTATTGGCATGGTCAATCGCTAAAAAAATAACTTTTACAAGAAAAGTATACATATATAGTAAAGAAAATATATACCCAACTAGAGGTATGCAAGTAAACTCAGTAGTCAGTAAGTCAAAACTCTATCAAAACTTCTCATCATCAATCTTTTTTCTTTATGTATATATGACATATTGTCAAATAAGTTTTCTTCTTCTGAGTATTTTCTTATATATTTTTGTTGTTGCTTTTATTGATTTCTATAGGAGATTTAATTATGGAGCAACTCAGGCTAAACTGTGAAGACAAGAAAATGGACATTGACATCGTTGACACTGATGGCAACTCCATTCTTTTACAAAAGTTGAAAACTGTATCCCTCAACAATTCCAAAAACAACTCAAACTCAATGACAACAGCCAACAATCTCAACAATGATATCAACAACTCTAATAATCCGACTACTCCTCTCATCAATAAACCAACAATTGTATTGAGTAGCTGTCGTGACACTTTGGAAAAGCAACATGACATGAACAACATGGAAGAAGAACCAACAACACCTTTACTACTTCAAGTACCACAGAGTGATGTGAGTAAATTTGCTTGTTTCTCACCATCTCCACCACTTGTAAAGTGAATATCTTCGCCGCTTTAGTAAAAGTCACGTAAAAGAGAGAGCAAAGAAAGTTACCTCAAGAGAAAAGAAAATTTTATATATACCCAAGGGACTAGTGAAAAGAGAAGAGTTTATAAAAATATGTGAAGAAAATAAAAAAAAAGTTGTTGTATATATAAACTGATAATACGTGTCTTCTTTAAAAAAAGAAGTGAGTCTGACATTGACATCTTATATTTATACCTTATTTAATAGACCACGTATTTTTAGTAGGTTACCAAAATGAAAAGTCCCTAGTGTATTTTTGTATTATAGGATTTTTGTGATATTTTTTTTCCTTTTTCTCTCCTTCAACAACTTTTGATGTGAGCTCTTATGTACTTACTTTACTCTTTACCACTTTATATCACGCTATATATTTATTTATGTATATACACGGGTTTACGTGCAAAAGTCAACGTGTGTCTATAAAAAAACAACAAGAAAAGAAAGTGAGAGAGAGACTTTTATCACAAATTACCTTGGAGTACTGAGCAACAACATATTTGAGAATTGCTGGTGGTGCGTCATTCAATAAAGGCTCTACAGACTCCAAATCATCAGTACGAAGAAGCAGCATCTGTGTGTATTTAATATATATATAGGAAATAATTAAATAAGAATTAATATATTATATAAGCTATGTAAATAAATATGTAAATTAAGTTTCGATTTTGTATTTAAGCTATATAATACTAAATAAATTAAGTATAGCTCTACACGTGAGCTATATATATATAATACGTCAATACATTTAAACATATTTTTTAATGTATTAAAAAAACAAGAAATTGATTTTATAAAAAGAAGAGTACAGTAGTAGAGAGGGTGTTGTAAATTACCTTCAAAGCTTGTTTGGCCTTTTCTTTCATTTCCTCTGAGCTTCCTTTAGCAGTGTAGATCTATTAATATACCAAATTAAAATCAAAAGACGTCATTCATTGCATAAATGACTTCAATTCAAATTTCAAAGTCAATGTGAAGGCATTATTATATTATGAAATGAGCATGAGAAGAGAACAACGTGCCTGAAGAATTTTTGGCAAAAGTCCACAACTAGTAACATGTTTGGCATGCTCAGTCGAATGTCGTCCAATGTGTCTACATAAATGAAAAAAGAGACAAAAGAAACTCTAGAAGAACATTTCAATATAATATACATTTTCATCATCATTTCAACTCTCAACATGTTGCTCTCTTTCAACAACATTTGTTATTACGTGCTAGCCTTTTTGCCTTCGTAAATGTAAATTCAATAGAAAAATCAATCAGGCCTATATATATATACATAGAGAGATAAGAGAGAAAATAAAGCATAGAAAAAAGGTACATTGTACAGTTCGTCATAAATACTTGATAACAAATGTAAATATTTTGTCATTTAATAGACTATACGTAGTTTTTTTCCTTCTTTTATTATGTCAAGTTAATTTACCCTAATGCCCATGCAGCAGCCGCACCAACATGAGTTTTTCCTTCGTCTTCCAATGCAATTGCAAGTGCGTCAACACCCTAAAAATACATAGAACAAAAACAAAAAATTTTATACTAATATACGTAAAAGGTATAGTAGTCATCGTTAAATGAACTCTCTTGAGTCACATTATCATTAGTCATTATGACTTACTTTACTGTAAATAACAGAAAGGCTCAATGCACTACTGTGTCCAGCAATAAATCCTAAAGTGAGAATTGGAGGTAAACGAGCTTCTCCCTTATTACGTATGATAGCATTGACAATCACCTATACAAGATCAAAGCAAAACTCATCATTACGTAAATCAAATCTTCAAATGAATTTTGATGATATATAGAGAGATTGTTGTAGGTCTTAATTTACCCCTAGACCACCAGCTTCAACAGCCAACTGAGCCATTTCTGGTGATTGCTTTACTAGCTCTTTGAGTAGAGAACATGCAGATTTTCTGTGCGTAAGTAAAATGAAATGGGCGTAAGACAATGACGCAAGCAAAGCTCAATACATATATGTACTTATGAGTTGTATAGTTAATAAACCTACCTAACAAGTTCATCAGGATGACCAGCATTCTCCAATACAAGAGGATAAATCTCAGCTGAGTGAGTGAGAAATATATTAATCATCATTTCATGAGACATTTTCCTTATTATTGTTTTTACTCTATTTACATATATAATACTTGCCTTCAATAATTGTCTCAGCCATTTCAATACTATGTTTTGCAATAGTTCCCAATGCTGTTAAAGCTTGTCTCTAAAATATATACAACAAGAAGAGAAAGAGCTATATAATATATTTATACTGACATATATTATAAGGATGATTTTGTTTTTAGTGTCATGCAGAGTGTCTGTCAACACTTCAAAGTACTTCTTCTTCTTCTATTACAGCTCATAGTAATAATAACTAGTCATAACAAGCTATAATACTGCTGTATGTACAATGAGAAAATATTTATTCAATGTTACATAAAAGTAAACTAACCTTTAGTCGGCTGTCTAAATTACTAGCAGCTCGTACTAAATGAGGAATAGCTCCAGCATCAATAAGACTTTGAGCTGTTTCTCTAGCATGTTTGGCAATGTCTGATAAAGCACTTGCACAAACGACACGTACATTTATATCCGGTTCTTGCAATCCTAATGACTAAAATGTTTATATTTATCGGAGTATAATATATGTATGTAACTTTTGTTAGACAAATGTTATATGGACATATAATAATACTCACTAGCAATGGAACAGCACCTGTCAAAAAAAAACATAGAGAAAATATTTAGAAAAGACAAACAAAAGTGAAAAACTATATTTGTTTTGTACCTGCTCCAATAATTTGACATGCAAGAGACAAGTCATGACGAGCCATATAACCTAAAACAAAAGCTGCTCCTTCTTTTACTCCAGGATCAAATTCCTCAAGAGATGCAACAATTTCATCCAATCCTCCAATGTCAATTACACTTTTGGCTAATGCAGCTGAATGTTTTACTATTGATTTGATTGCCATTAGAGCAGTTTTTTTCATATAGCGCTATATAAAGAAAATATGATGATTAAAGTATTAGCAAGATCAGTCTCATTTTTATAACACTTACATTGCCTTTATTCTCCATATTGAAAAAGAGAAGAATACGAATAACATCATGTTTAATTAACATCTCAGCAACTAATGGAGAATGACCAGCAAGTCTTCCAACTGCAACAGCAGCATTTTGTTGTACAGAAGGTGACATATCTGTCAATAAATTACGAAGAAGAAGAATTGCATTTTCCTCAATGAGTTGATCAACTACTTCAGGACGTTGTGACAAGTCAGCTATTGATTGAGCAAATTGAGCACGATTTGTTTGGTACTGTTTGAAAACTATATAAAAGAAGTTTATAAATGTTGACCCTGACATTTAAACAATTTTATACACAATCTTTCTCTATATAAAGAGGAAATGTACTACTACATAACATAAATTCATAAGGTAAACACATGCATGGAGCAGATGCATGAACTACTAAAGAATAATCATGCACTACCCTCATGTCAAAAAAAGTATTTTACGCATAAGACAGAAGAAATAGTCAATTAAGAAAAAGGAATTACCAGATGAAACTTGCTTTGAACCCATCCCAACAAATTAGTTATTTTTAGAATTGTGGTAGTACACGTCGTCCTTTGAAGAAGAACTATTTTTGCGTAAGTAAGATGCACAATCAATGTAATAGAAAGAAAAGTAGTAAAGTTTAGTGTCGTTGTGTGTGGTGTAGTAATGTGAGAGAGATGGGTTGTCTATTTAGTTCTATAATTTGATTGCTACCATGGGGGCATAAGAAATGTCTAGTTTCAAAAAGTGGGCCACTTATTTCAGAAAACTAAATATATTATTTATTCATTGTATATATTTATGAGAAATAGATTTTTTATGAGTTTTTACAGGTTATTATATCTTATTGTTAGTTGTTTCATCAGTCAACTAATAAATAAACTATATATTTATGTATGTGAAAAGAATGCGTTATTCGATATAGTTTTACACTTACACAGAAAGCAAATAAGAATAATAATAATTTTGCGCCGATAATATAATATTTACAATCTGTTTTGAGTAATAATAATAATAATTATATAATGACAAAGCGATGACAGGTACACAATTTTGTAGTTGAATAATAAATGGTTATCTTGTATATGCATAGCATAGTAAGTAAGTAGTAATAAACAACATCAGTTTAGTTTAAAACTCGAAGTCTCAACCAATCCACACAAGAATTGACAATTGGAAATTGAATACGAGACAAAAATGTTTTAACTAAACTGTATTCCATTTCTAATTGATCTTCTCCACGAGACAACACTTTGGCTGCTAGTGACTCTAACCATTGAATTACTTCAGCTTCAGATGGCCTTTTTGGGCCCATTAACCAAATTGTTGGGGCCCAAAGATGAATTTGACAAATAGTAGCCGCTTTCTCTGCTCCGAGTCTCTGTTAACATAATAATAAAAAAGTGAAATGAAAATAAGAATATCGTTAACTATTTAATCTTTTTTAGTAAAATTACTACATACCTCCTCTGGATTTCTTTTCAACAAACATGAAACAAGAGCTTGAATAAAGATAGGAACATCTTTACTTGGAAGTGCTGGTAAATTATCTTCATCATATGTTCTGCTGTCTAAATGAATATCTGAAGAAGAATTTTTATAGAAGGGATTTAATCCTCCAAAGATTTCATATGCTAATGCTCCAATTGTCCAAACATCTGATTTTTCATAATTGAGACTTCTCCATGCACTTGGCTGAGCTGTTGCTATTTCTGGTGCCATCAAAGCTGAATTTCCACCACGATCAGTATCATATGAAGGAAAAGAAAGATTCAGTCCATTTGTTTTATTAGCTAAACAGCAACCAAAATCTGTGATTGCAACTTTTGGATATTTTTCTCCTTGAGACAAATCAATTAAAATATTGTCTGTCTTCAAATCTCTGTGTGCAATGCCATTATTTTTCAAATGTGTTACACCTTCCAATAACTGTGTCAAAATTAATAATCTTGTTTTGAAAGATAGTTCTGGATTACTTCTTAGATAAGTTTGAAGGTTGCAATCATATCTATAAAGAGAGACAAAAAATATTATATACTAAAACTAAACAAACAAAATTCATTTGGTTTACAATTATTACCTCTTCATAACTAAAAACAAAGTCATATTACGTCCAAGACCATCATCAAAAAGTCTTGAAGGAAGAGCAGTAGGATACGATTCTACACCACCTGATACAATGTAAAGAAAAGTTAGTTAATTTGACGTACTTTAGACTTAATTACTGTATTATGTCTTTTTTACCTGGGAGCATTTGTACTTGATCAGCAAAGACATGATTAAGTTCAACAATATTTGGATGTGGAGGACATCTTTTAATATTTTCAATTGCTTCTTTTTCCATTTCATTGAATCCATATGTTAAATCAATTTGACGTGCTGGGACAACTTCTCTACTCATGGCTTTCAAAATAGCAAATGAATTTGATTCCACATTGTAATTAAACATCATTTTAATTGCAAGTGGCCAATTTTTTTCGTCATTTGTTCTGTTATCAATATTTACTGCTGAATCTTGTTTCCAATTAGCAGAATAGACAACTCCATTACAACCTTGTGCTAATAAAGATCCAAAATTAAAATCAGATACAGTCACTGCTCGAGATTCATTGGACGTTAGTGGTTCATTTGATGATGATTTCATTAATCTTGAGAAAGATTCCTGTTGTAATCAAAAATAACGATAAATAAATATTCTTTCAAATAATACAATAATTAAATTATTATTATTACTCTTATTCTCCAACAATGATAATCTTGTTCACATTCTTCATCTGTCTTTCCTCGTGATGCTAATGACAAACCAACAAGAGCTAGAAATGGTTTATTGTTTCCATAAAAAAGTTGTTGAAAAGCACGTCGTCTCATTTCTCTACTTGTAGCATCGTGGCGAAAAACGTTCATAACAAGTAGTCTCCTAGAACAATAAACAAAAAGGGATAATTAGTAAATTAGTTCATGTCTAGATAATTAATTAATTTACTAACCGAATATGTGACTGAATATTTTGACCAATTTTTCGCCATGTTGTTGACAGAGGTGAGGAGGAAATATTTCCTCCTTGAGTAGCTTGTTGTTGTGCTCCAGGAGGAACTCGTGTTGCAAGTGAATTAAATCTAATTTGTGTTTTTGCTCCACCACCAAATGGTGGTTCTACTTTAAAAACTCTGGCATAAGGCGTATGACCACGACGCAAGTTTAAAAATATTCGTCCATGATATAATAAATGACGAAAAAATGACATTTTGTCTACTTTCTAAAAATTTGTATCCTCCTTCACTATACTTTTGATAAAGATAATGACGAAAGAGTGTTAATGAGTTTTACATATATACACTTTACAGTTGGTACAATTTGATCTTGATGATGCTAATTTTGATAAAGAAAAGTCATTATCCTAATGACTGATTATAAATTTTTGTTGCTAACTGGGATATAAATGTCACAAAAACTGCGATTTCTCTAGAGAATTTAAACGAGTCACTCTTGATGCACGTGATAGTCAAAATCAAAACAATAACATTAGACTGAATACAACTTTCACCATAACACAGCTCATATGAGCAAGAAGGAAAGAGAAATGTTCTTACTTAGATTTTTCTCGGGCTCTCGACCTACAAAAATAATACTACCCGGGAGTTGTTGAAGAAGAAATCAATGTCTTTTATCTAAATCTCATCATCATAGTCTGAGAGTAAACTTATTTGAACTAATTAACTATGTGTAAGTGTTAACGATTCTAGAGTGAAAGTCTTTTAGAAGACTTTCTCTACTGAAAGCATGGGACGTAAATTAAAAGAAATTACAGAGTGTTTAGTAGTCATTTTTCTAATTTTTGTTACTGTAATCAATTCAACTGCATTGGAGGACCCATATGAAACATTGGGAGTGTCTAGATCCGCAACATCTCAAGGTAAATCATTCATCATTAAGAAAGAGGCAAACATTGATGGTATTATTTATTGTGTTTCATGTTTATAGAAATTAGAAAAGCCTACAAAGTTCAAGCAGCTAAGTGGCATCCAGATAAAAATCCGAATGACCCAAATGCAGAAGAACAATTTGTTTTAATTTCTCAGGCTTATCAGGTTTGTAATAATTTATATACAAATTGTATACAACGAGTAGTACTAATTTAAGACATAACTTAAGAACTTAAGACATTTCTGTTCAAATATTATAGCTACTTTCTGATCCTGATCGTCGTTTGATGTATGATAAACATGGCTATACAGAAGACTCGCCAAATCTTCATCCAAGACCAGATTATAGAGCTTTTAATAGATTTGATCCAATAGATGAAATAATAACCTTTACTACTGGAGGATCATTTCATTTTCCTTTTTCTGATGGAATTACATATTTGCATAAACAGACGATTACTTCAAAGTATACTTATAAATAATATATAAAAAATTATACGTATCAAATAACTATAATGAAATTATTTTTGTATCGTCTCTGTAGGACATTTGACTCGGTTGTTTTACCTCGCTCCAATATCGTTCCTCAATTGTTGTTATTTTATGGAGATTGGTGCACTGGGTGTGCAAGAGCAGGTAATTTGATTTCATTAATAGATTCCACCAGTGTATGCGCATCTCCTAATTATCTCAATCTTTTGTTAAATTCCACAGCACCTGCTTGGAGAGCAATTTCCGATGAATTAAATAATATAGGAATGGATGTAGCTTGTATGCATGCTGAAAGAGAACGAGCTATAGCTAGAAGAATGGGAATTTCTGCTGTCCCTGCTGTTGTATTATTAATTGATACTCATCCTTATCATTATCGTGAAAATTCTATTACAGCGACTAAAGTTATTGGTAAGTTATTTTACTAAGGAATTTTATTTTTTTTATGAAACAAAGAAATCTCTAATGAAATTTTCTGATTTTCATTTTTATAGCATTTATACGTTCAAAATTACCATATGATTTATTGGCACCATTGGATAGTACTAATATTGATGAATTTTTACATGGGTGGACTGATAATAGAATACGTGTTATAATTATTACTACACAAACAACAATTCGTCTAAGATATTTACTACTTGCTTTTCATTATCGAGAAAGAGCATCTTTTGGTTATTTTGAAGCATCGGAAACATTATGTCGAAGATTTGGTGTATCTGATGCTACAGATAGCGTATTAGTATTTAAAGAAGGAAGTCAAAAACCAGTTGCATCATTAAGTATGATTGATATCCCATCAAAATTAATGAGGGATCTCGTAGAAAACAACAAGTTTTTAATTCTTCCAAGACTATCATCACAACCGGTATGAATGAATCAGTACTAATGATAAGTATGAATTTCTTTCTAATTGGTTTTCTTATAGGTTCTAGATATTTTATGCCCTACTGAATCATCTTCTTATCGTCGAAGATTATGTGTAGTTCTTTTACCACAAGGATTAATTACTGATCCTGATAACAAAGCAGATGAATTGAGACAATTTGCATTAAGATCTACATTACCACCTTCTCGTGTACGTTTTGCTTACTTGTATAAAGAAAAGCAAAAGGAATTTATTTCAGCATTGTCGAATGGTAAAATCAATATTTTTTATCTTTTAATTTTATGTATCGCATACATAAAATGTTATTTTTATTCTTTCTTATGCAGGAGGTTCTAAACAATCCAATCTAGTCATTATTTGGAGACAAGATAGAACACATATAGCATATGAATGGTTAGAAAGTGGATGGGATGGAACAAATACATCAGCTCAACGTCTTGATGCTGTTCTAAGTAGATTAATGAGTGACAAGAGTAATTTACCACATAATGTAGAAATGAAAGAACTATCTGATGAACATGCAACTGGATTTATTTCTAAAGTTCTTAGAAAAATTTCTGTAACAATGGATTTCATTAGAGGTCAACTAACAAGAGAAATGGTGATTCAAGCGACATCATTAGTAGCAACTGTTTTATTTATTGTTGCGGGTGGATTCTTAATGGCATATCTTGTCAGATTAGAAGAAGAAAGTATGTAATCTTTTTTACATGTCACATGTTACTTTTTCTCTGTGATACAAACTTTGATCTTAATGGTTCTTGTTGTTTTTCAAATAGGTATATTAGCTAAAGCAAATGCTGATTCTCGTCAATCTCCATCATCATCTTCTTCTGCTACAAGAAACTCAAATCCAAATACACAATCTGCTAATAGACAAACTAGTAGTAGTACTAGATCAACAGATCCAATGCAAGCAGTTACTCAAAATCCAGAATGTCGTATTCATGAAATGAGAGGTGAAACTTATAATGGATTAGTTCGATTAATTAAACCAGGTTAAAATGTTTAATTTCTTATTATATATATACGTACACAAATGTCACTAAAATGTAGTTAGTATAAATGTATGATGTATTTTTCTTACACTGGAGGAACAGCCATAATTACTTAGGTCACAAATTAAAAATAATTACACAGAGTCAAAAATACTACTTGTCAATAGAGTCAGTTTGACAGAGTCAGAAAATGTCTACCGCTTTTTCCTTGTCGTCTGTTTACATTCATTGTTCAATATGTAAATACGTATTACCTTCCCTCATAAAATTAGAATAAAGTGTATAAATATGCAGTTATATTATTTGAATAATGGTTTAATTTTTTTTATTTATATATGACTCTATAACAGGTTGTCGTACTATTTTACTTTTATTGGATACTGAAAGTAAAACTTCATTATTGCCCAAATTTCAAAGATGTGTTTGGCCATATAGAAAGTAAGATGAAAGAAAAATAATATGTGTGGTATTATTAAAACTCATTAATTAATTAATCAAATTCCGTTATAGAAATAAATCTCTACAATTTGGATATATGTATGTTGACCGCGGAGGAGGTTTAAGTTGGTATAAACAACTTTTACTACTTAGTCTAGCTGAACCAAGGAATCTAAATATAAATCCAAGAAATTGTGTTGGTACTGTTTTATCCTTAAATGGCCATCGTAAATACTTTTGTGGTAAGGAAATTTATTACTTATATTTTATAAAATTTTCTAATTGCAATTTGTCTTATTTCAACAACAACTATCCAGTATTTCATGCTACATTACCAACAGCAGGTGCTAGAAGAAGACATAATAGTTCTGGATATCGAAATGGTGGCTTTCTTGGATTTGATAGTGACAATAGTAGTGATGAAAGTTCAGATGTTGAAAGAGGAAATAGACAAGCTGTAAGTTAATTTTTTTTAGTAAGACAACAAGTATCTCTTTGATATAATTATTTCTCTTTCGTGATTAGGCTCAACAAGAACCAACAGCAGGTGTACTATTTACTAACCATTTATTGGATAATTTATCCAATTGGCTTGATCGTCTCTTTGAAGGAACTACCCATAGATATCATATTAATTATTGGCCAGAATTTCCACTCAAATAATTGTTACTTTGTATTATGTACATATGACCGACCTCTTCCTGGTGAAGTAAATTGTAAATACGATTAAAAAATCTATTCATGTTAGTTAATAGTCTTGTTGTTGTATCTCATTGCCATTCTAGTCTCCTATTAATAATATTGTAAAACGTGTTACACAATATGATATTTATTACATCTTCTCACTCTGTGCACTATTATAAATATATAATACAAATCAACCATGAACATATAATATAACGCTTCTTGACATTATTATTAATTAACTGTTATACAATTAAATAAAATTGTTCTATTATACATAATATACTTCCAAAAATAACAAAATTTCTAATCTTCAGACGAATGTAAAACTTGCAACAAATCACTATTATTTGCATCTTCAGTTTCATTGGTGTCTGATGTATTATGATTATTTTCTTTATGTTCATTATTATTAGAAGAATAAGTTGATGGTGGTGGTGGTGGAGTAATGCATGTAGTTAAGCTATCAACATCAATTATAATACTTTGATTACTTGTACTTTGTTGACGACTAAAACTATGATGAGGTGATAATGATAAAGGAGTTGTATTATTACAAGATGTAAAATGATTATTTTTAGGACTGCTTCCAGCCATTGTTAAAGATAAAGTTGAAGCTGCTGCAGAAGCTGATAAAAATGAGGATGACCAGTCAAAACCAAGATAAGGTGGTGAACTTAATAAATTATGATTGAGTTGATGTTGATAGTTTATTGCTTGAAGTGGAGATAGTTCTATATATTTACAGTGAGGGTAAAGTAAGACATTTTGAACTGATGCCTAAAATTGCCATAATCTTTTCTCACCTGTAGTGTTTTGTCCTTGGTTAGACATTATTTGATGGTGATGATGATGATGATGAGATGATGATGGAATTGGGGAAGTTGGTCGTACTTTCTCTTGCTTTCTCCATTTAGCTCGTCTGTTTTGAAACCAAACTTGGACACGAGCTTCCGTTAAATCAATTCGAAGTGCTATACAACAAAATATTTTTTTATAATGTATAAAAATTACATCATATTTATTTTTTAATCAAGAGATTTTTTTGAGAGTACCGAGCTCTTCTCTTGCAAATACATCCGGATAGTGACTCTTATGAAATGCCAGTTCCAATTCTTCTAGTTGAAAAGACGTGAATGTCGTTCTATGAACAGAAATACATAGAAGCCATATAATATAAAGTATAATAATTTGGAAATATGTAGTACATATAACATTACCTATATCGTCTCTGTTTTCTCTTTCCACTATTTGAAGAAGCACTATTACTGTGGTGAGTGTGGTGGTTTTGATGATCACTATTATTGGAAACAGAGTTAGGGGTTGTTGTAAAACTACTGGGGGTCATATGAGATTTTCCATCAACTAGCTGAGGAAATTGTATGTGGAAATGATTTGCATCTACTACTCCTATAAAAAGGTCAATAAAATATATAATACGTGAGATTCTATCATTGTTTTCAATTTCTATAATAAGTGTAATTTAGTAGAAAGCACACATATCTCATCTTACTTTCACTAAGGGGAAAGTTGAGACAACAGAAAGAAATCAATTTTCTCTCAACACAAGATTTTCATCAAATTACCATAAATCAACTTTCAACATTATCAAATATTTTCTATCGAATTAACATTTCAATTGACTAACTCATTTACTTTTATATATACTATAAAACAGATTAATTACATAAACCAAATAAAGTTGCGTTGATTTAATTTCTTCATACATACCTGATGCTGTAGTAGCACTTCCAATTTGAGACTGAGAAGATTGGTGATGATGATGATGATGATGTGAGGATGAAAGAAAATTATGTTGATTTAAAGGGTGATGATGACTAAATAGATGATGAAGTGGAGGAGAAATGTTATTACTGCTATTACAATTGGAAGATGCAATCAAGTCACTAAATAAATTGGAATTTGTAGTTGATGATGTTGTATCTTCTACTGATGATGGTGTAGTAGTAGCAGTAATAGTTGTTGTTAAATTATCATTACTACTTGAACTATTACAAGAAATCGTAGGTTTAAGTAAACCATTGATTGAGTATCGTGACATGTTGTTACTAATAAGTACTTGACAAAACTAAAATCCAATTTTTTCTTTGGTTTTCTACTTCCTATAATACCCTAATATATTTTACATATAAATAAAAGCATGTAAATATAAGCGCAAGCGTTATGTTATTTTGGTATAATAAAATACTCAATTTTATCATAAAATATAGAAAAGTTATCATGATGAAGACTTATTACCTACACCGTACGTAAAGCGAGCATGATGATTGAGAAATGTAAGCTACACTACATAAAGAAACCATTCAAGTGTTTTCCTTTTTTCTAGTAGCTAGAAAAGTATATTAAACATCGTAATACTTTAGTAGTAGTAGTTTTTAGCTTTCATAGTTCATTTTATTGTTTTCAAGATTGCGAAATATACATTGTAGTGGTATCAAAAAAAACTCAATTGTTTCAGTCACTGTCCTGAGAATCTGAAGCAGGTGGAAAATCATCAGCGTCTTCTGGATTCATCATTGAATTGTACTCTGTTGTAATGAGTTGAATTATTGCCCTGTATTATAGAAAATAGTATTTTAACACAGACATGTATAAAAATTCATCTCAAAAATTTTCACTTACGTTAGTAATGCCCCTTCTTTAGACATAGGAGACCAATTAGTTGGGCCTGGATTCTCAATTTTGTGACGGAGTAGGCCATCAAGTTCTTCTCTTAAACTCTGTAGTATAAATAAAAATATAAATGTAGTATAAATAAAAAAACCTAAGTAATTTCATAAATACTTACTTCAATCAATTGAAATACTTTCTCATCACATTTGAATCTAATAATTGAATCAACTCCAATACTCGAAAATTTTTTATCACTCAAGAAATCCAAGGTTCCTCCAAAGAATAACAATGGAAAAGGAGATACCATTGTAGTATCATAAAGCATTATTGATTTAATCTTCATTTTCATATGATAAACTAAAAATGGACATTCAAACCAGCTCTCATTAGCATTAACAGATTTTGGATGAATTTTTACTTTTCCATCTTCTTCTGTTCTAATTGAAGGATATCGCGTAGGTCTTACTAATCCAACATTAGGATAAAGTCCACTACATACAATAGCTTTAATAATTGAAATATTTTGTGAGTTTTGATTTACAGAAGGATCTTTATAATTTGTATTTGGTAGAAATCCCATTTGATGTAATTGATCAGCAAATTGTTGTTTCATATTGATTAGTAATTTCACTGTACTATAAGATAAGAAATTACGATAACAGTAATCACGGTCATTGCCACGTCTTTGTGCTGCTTCAAATCCTTCAATAGCTGATGATAAAGCAATATGATCACTTTTACTATCATTTGATAACTCTTTTCTTATACGATCGACTATATGCTCTTTTCCTAATGGCATGTAAAATGCATCTTTAAATGATAAGGAAGCTGCAATTGAAAATATTGGATCAACACATGAAAAAATTGAAGCCAATAATATCATTTTGGCACTTTGAGGATCCATTGGTAGCTGAGAAAGATGAAACCCAAGTGGTGTTAAATTTTCATTATCATCTAATGCATTTAATTTTTGTAAACGTGTTATAGCTAAATTAATAGCTTCTTTTGCTGGAGGGTCTATTAATTTTCTTAAGAATTTGGATGCTAATCCTAATTTTAAACTTTTGATTTGTAAAACAACTTCTTCCAATTTTTTTCTTAAAATTTCTGGTTTTTTAAATTCTTCTAATGCTTGTAATCTTGCTTTTGTATAAAGATGATAACAAATTCCTTCTTTAACTCTTCCAGCACGTCCTTTTCTGTGATAAATTAAAAAGGAAACAAAATTAAGCATGCTCACTTAATATTTAAGTGGTGAAATGTATACCTTTGAATGGAATTTGATTTAGCAACAAATTCTGTGTCCAAGCTTTCCAAATTTAATTTTAAATTAAAATTTGTGATTTTTATCTTTCCACAATCAATTACAATAGTAATATCATCAATTGTAACACTTGTTTCAGCTATATTAGTACTAATTATAATTTTTCTTACTCCAAGTGGTGGTTTATTAAATATTTCTCTTTGGTTAACAGTTGGCATTAATGAATGAAGTGGTAGTATTAAAAATTTATGTTGTGGAAATTTACCAGATTCCGTTAATTGTGTATGTAATTTTGAAATTTCTGACCAACCAGGAACAAAAATTAATATAGCTCCATTTTCTTTATCTTCATTACATATATATTCTAGTAATGCTTGAATTAAATCAAGATTTATTTCTTGTTCACATTCAATTTTTGAGATTTCATGAAGAACTTGACGAGAGTATGTTTTATCAATTTCACATCTTTTGATATAATAACGTATGAATTTACTATATTCTTCAGAATCCAAATAATATTGTTTTTTTCTATATTCAGTTATAGGATAAACAAAATTTGTTTTAGTTAATACATCTTCTAAATAGTATTGTGTAACAGGAAATGTTTGACCAGGAATTTCTAATATTGCATTAGATTGAACATTTAAATATGTAGCAAATGTTGAACTCATAGTAGCACTCATAATAATAATCTTGAGATCAGGACGACGAATAATTAAATCTTTAACTATAGCCAACATGAAATCACATTGAACTCCTCTTTCATGTACTTCATCAATTATTAAATGTGATAATTTTGATAAATTTGGATCATCTTTCATATATTGTAAAATAATTCCTTCAGTACAATATATAATAGTACCACTTGGTAAAGTAGGAAGACGACTTTCTAATCGTATACTATAACCAACAGTTTTTGCACCAACTGTAGTATTTCTTTCTTCAGCGACTCTTTCTGCTACACTAATTGCACTTATTCGCCTGTAGATTGTTAAAAATAAAATTAGTTGAAAACTATCTGAATTAAGCACAGAATATTGAATTATAGAATATTGAATTATTTGTAGATTTATTACATGATAAAAAATATCATACCTTGGCTGAGTACAAGCAATGTTACATATTGAACCATTATCATTTTCAATAAAAGAATCCAAAATAATTTGTGGAACTTGTGTAGTTTTTCCTGAGCCAGTCATTGCACTAATAATAGTAATTTGATTTTGTGCAATTGTACTAATAATTTGATCTTTATATTCATTTATAGGCAATTTGGCTTGAAATTTAGATAAATCACTATCTCTATTAGCACATTTTTTTAATAAAAGTTCTTGTTTTAATTGGTCATCAAGTGTAGAATTTCTTTTAGCTTCAGCAAGAGCGATATAATTGACAACTTTTTCTTGGACAGAATTTGAAGCAGCAGTTGAATTAGCAGCTAAATTACTTTGATAGTTTTGTTCAAATCTATTTTTACTTGTTTGTGATGACGTCGGATAATTCATTGCAATTAGTTTCTCTAATAAAGCTGATATTATTAATTGTTTAGGCTTTTCAATAACAACTTCCAGTTTCTAAAATTAGTAAAAAAATCTCATTACTTTTATGGCAGACTTATGATGAAATTAAATTGTCCTTACATGAAACTGTTCTTCTTGCTTTTTTTCAATTCTTTTACGTCCTCTAGAAGCATACCAGAGTCCAATTTCTTTTCCTCTCAAATGAGGTGGAGGTCTTCCATTTCCACGATTTCCACTGCTGCTTCCAGGACTTTCACTACGATTGTTGTAACTACTTTCTCCTTCCTCTCTATTGAATCTTCCCTTTCCTCTTCCTCTATCATTGCTTCTTCCTCTTCCATGAAATCCAGATCTAGATCTACTGTTTCTTCGTGACATTTTCCAGTTATTTGTTGTACTTGACTAAAAATTGGTGAATTGGAGATGAAAAAGAAACAGCTGCACCGCACAACAAAAACTTTTCGTCTGTCAACTCAAAAAGATAAGATTCAAATCTATTAATTTCGCGCAGCTCAAATAACACATGACATGAAAAATAAAAGCATCGTCTCGAATCTCTTTGTTCACTTTTCATGAAAATTCATTAAAAACCATTGATATATGAATCAAATGAACTTTTATATATTAATGTAAAGTTCACATTTTTATTGTTAAAATTTACGTCATGACATGATCAAATATGTATATCATAAAATTTTGCAATCTAAAGTCAATGTTGATTTAAGCTACCTAGACATAAGATTTTTATCACATCAAATTATTTTAATTCTTCATATAAATGGATTAAACAAATGATTACACCATTACTCTGGAATTTTTCATCATAATATCCGGATTATGATTTGAGGTGGATATTTTATATGGCATGTCTATCATATTCATTTTTTCTGGTTATTATTTATCTTACAACGGAATATATGGCAATGACAATGACACAATCACGGACGGCTACTGTGTTCTTGGAACATAACAACAATTTTTGGACCCTGACTTTGAATAATTGATATCATCATCATCATATACATAAAATAATTATATTTACATAATACTAAACTGGACTTTTATAACTATCATTTACGCATTACACCATGAAAATTGAGCCTACATGTATAAAAGAAGAAATACATAACATTATTTGAATCACTTGGCATTGAAATTTCAGTCCACAAACATAAATATTATAATAACATTTTATCGGTGAACGCTGATATTAGTGTATTTTCAAATCATGGAAGCAAGAATTTTTGCTGGTCTCATTTTGCTTATTGGAGCTGTTAGTTCTCAAGGTATATATCAAAAATTTATTTATTTTTATGAAATATTTTTTATTGAACTTTTATGTAAAAAATACAGGCATAGGAGATGCAAGAAATGTAGTCATATTTCAAGGCCTAACTGATGAGTTTGATTGTCGTGGACATGAAAACGGAAACTATCTTCATCCATCAAATTGTCGCAAGTTTATTATGTGCTCAAACGGATACGCCTATGAGATGGATTGTCCAAGTAATTTGCACTTTGACCTTGCTGGAAACAGATGCGACTGGCCTCAATTAGTTGGGTGTCAGATAGGAAATCCACCTACTACAACAACTCAGGAACCAACTACAACAACTCAAGAACCATCTACAACAACTCAAGAACCAACAACAACGACAACTCAAGAACCATCTACAACAACTCAAGAACCAACAACAACGACAACTCAAGAACCAACAACAACGACAACTCAAGAACCAACAACTACGACAACTCAAGAACCAACGACCACCACAGAAGCTAGTGAAGAATCAAGTGAAAGTAGTGAAAGTAGCAGTGAGGAAGGATCCGGAAGTGAAGAAACTCCAGAGCCAGAAGTCCCAGGCAAGTATTTAATTTCTACTCTAAACAGTTAAGATATATTATTAATTAATTCGTTTAATAAATATATAGAAGAACCAACTACTCCATCAAATAGTGGAGAAAGTAGCGAGGAAACTCCAGAGCCAGAAATTCCAGAAGAACCAACAACCGAAGCACCAGGTTTGTTGAATTAATGTAACAAACCCAATATCGATATTTCTTAATTTAGTATTTTAAAAATCTACAGAGTCATCAGAAGAAGAACAAACTACTGTAATTCCAGAACCTGAACCAGGTTTGTAATTATTAAAAATTGGTTCATACTTTGTTGTGCATAAATATTAAAATGCGTTTCTTTTAAATTTTAGTTGAGCCTTCTAGTGAAGAGGTTGAACCTGAGCCTGAAGAACCTGGTAAAATCAATTTATACAGCTTCATTTTATTGGATCTTCGTAATTTAACTAATTTATTTTTTTAGAACAACCAACTACTTTATCTCCTGAGCCAGGTAAAATTATTTTAATTAATTTGTCATCTGCAAAATATTTATTCTAATTTGTATTTATCAGAAATTCCTGAAGATCCTACTACACCACCAAGTGAAAGTGAAGAAAGCAGCAGCAGTGAGTCAAGTGAAAGTAGCGAAGAGTCAAGTGAAGAAGAAGCTTTTACATGTCAAGGTCAACCAAATGGAATTTATCCAAATCCACAAGATTGCGCAACATTTTACAAGGTTAATTGTTTAATTAAAATGTAACAAAAAATTTACATAATAATTATATTCTGATCTTATTATAATATAGTGCCATAAAAACAATACATATTTATGGCCCTGCGAACAAGGCTCATATTTTAATCCTGAAAGCTTAAGTTGTTCTTCTACTACACCTCCTGATGCTTGCAAAGGAGACTCATCACCATTTACATGTGAAGGCAAAAAATGTGGATTTTATCCTGATGCTAGAGATTGTTCCAGATTTTATGAGTGTTCAGAAGGTGAATTATCTCATTTAACTTGTCCACCAGATTTGCTATATAGCCGTGGATTAAATCTATGCGACTTGGAGCAAAGAGTGACCTGTGGTCAATAATATATATTTATATAGTGTAGCAAGTCTACTCTAATAAATAAATTTAATGTACTTAACAAATAGTTTCATACAAAAAAAAATAAAATATTTTATTAAAACCATAATCAGTAACAACAAGAGTTCTTTTTATTACACGCATATAAAAAATTGGCTTATCTTAAAAAGAGTTATCTTTTTTTCTGACGCACTTTGTTAGTAAATTTGCCTTGACATAAAACATTTGTAATCTTCTTGAGATTTCTAAATAGCAGTAGCCATGTGTTATAGTAGATTTAGAGATAAGATATTTTATGGCCCAATTTGCGTAAATGTGATGTGACAGATTTATTATTATTGATATATATATGAAATATAATGATAGAGATGAAAAAGCAACGTCCGCTTGTGTAGTGATAGGTCAATTCACAAAAAAAATAAAAAAATTGCATATATACATACTTATAACTCTAACTATATACATATTAATACATTTTACATGGGAAATGAAGATTATTATACTTTGTAATGAATGAAAGCTTTGCATGATTACCAATTATATATTTACCAACTAATGCATTCTTCTTCACACTTGTGCATATTATAAACAACAATCGTCAATATGTGTCTGGCTTATTTATTATATTTGATAGACCAATCAAACTTTACACTCGTGATGCTCTTGCTGCTATGCAAAGATTATAAATGACTTGGTGAGATTTATTACATTTTAGTTGTGTTTCATACGTTTTGCTAGAATCATCTACTTTTAGCTGGTTTTTGAAGGGCATTCAAAATGACAACTTTAACTACATCATCATCATCAACAACATTAGTCATTGCATTAGGAATCTTTGGATTTGCTATATGCACTTTTATTCCTAATCCTATACCAGGTAAAATTGACCAATACATTATGCATTAAGGTCTCAAGTAATTTCTTACTTCTTTTTCAGGACCAGACTCTGTTTCTTGTTTTAAAGATGGAGAACCACGTCTCAATTTACTCCCAGATCATTTTAATTGTAATCAGTACTTCAGTTGTCAACCAACTAATGATGGACCTGTAGCTACAGTTATGCCTTGTCAGAGAGGAGCAAATAATGAAAGATTATTCTATGACTTTAAAAATTGTCAATGCGATTATAAAGATGAAGCAGAGTGTTACGATGATTTAAATGATACTCATCGACCTGGTAAGCAATCATTACAAACATTTTATTGATGACAACTATAAAAAGAACTATAATATAATATAATGTTTGTGTATTATGCAGATTTTTGGAAATGTTCTACACCTTATGAACATATTGATGTTGTTAATAATTCTAATGAATAAAAAAGCACAACGTATTATTTATAATATGAGACATTACAAACACATTATTTATTTATCATTACGTTCAAAAACACAATATACATATTATTTTATTAGTTTTTTTTAATCCAATTCATGGGAAAATCGAATACGCCAATTAGTCATTGAACTTAATATATTACACAATTTGTTGTTGAGACCAAGTTCCTGTAATGTTTCTTTGTAAAAGTTGAGTCGTCACAAACAATGTAACGGTTCACATATGAAAAAAAATTATCATACTACAACATAATATGAAATAATAGTCAAATCATTAATCACTGATTCATTTTTTCCTTTTGATGAAAAAGGTTTTTTTCATTAATTTCTTTGTAGTACTAAATAATAATTAACAAATATAATAAGTGATAATAATAATAATTACGTTACGTACAAACTAAACTCCTCCAGAAATGGTAAAATATAATTACAACTCAAATCACATAATATTTTAAGAGAAATAAAATAACATCTCATCACTTACAATAGTAATAATTATAATTCTTATTATTTTCGGTACAAATCTTCTGTATTGATGAGTATGGTTTTTTTTTAGTTATTAGAGACAATTCATAATATATATAAATCACTAAACAACTACTACAAATCACTAAATACTATACACAGATTATGAGATGAGTTATAGTTTATTGACCTGGAAATGCAACTTGAGGTGCAGAAGTTACGGTTTGTCCAGGGAGTGCTACAAAAAGTAAACGAAGAAAGAAAGAAATATAAATAATGTCACGTTGTAAATTATTAAAAAGTTTTTTTCTTACTGAATTGTGGTCGGAATGCAGCCAAATTAGTGCCAGCTAGAGAAGTGCCACCATGAAATTGTCCAGGAAATTGTGAACCAATGCTTCCTATAATAGTTTTATATAAAAAGAAAATATTATGAATTCATTCCGTTTAAATGTAAGATTATTAGAATCTAGTTGTGTGAATATTTACCTGTAATAGATGATGATGCTCCTGAAGCAGAAGATGTACTTGCCAATCTGGATAAGATTTGTCTCTCAGACATTTGAAGACGTTGTGCTACAGGTGGGATTCTTGCTAATGTAGCTGGTAGTCTACTGACATCAGATTTCATATCTGATAAAAGTTCCTCCAATTGGTTTAATACCTTATGAAGTACAGCATTTGCTGGCTTATTTCCTGCTAAAGACTCCTTTGCTAAATGTTGATGTGATTCTAGAGATAGAAATTATTTTGTAATAAATATCATTATAAAACAATAAAAATTATATAAATAACTACATTATTATAAATATAAAAGTTTTTTCTAACCTGCTAAACACTCAACTTCAGCAAAACGAGAATTAAGTGCCATAACTGAATGATTAGGATCTTGCTGTACATTCAAATATGCTGCACGTCTCAATTGTTCTTCAATGACAAGACCTTGTTCTAATAATTTAAAACGTCTTGCTAGGAACTTATTTTTAATTTCCAAGAAATTACCCTTGCCTACATCCATTTTAAATGGTTCATTGATAATAGCATAACGAGGATCATTTTGAATATCTTGCCATCTTCCATAACCATGTTGAACAATACCAGCTAAAAGCCAATAATCATGTCTTCTATGCCAAATTTCATATTCTCTTCCTGGAACTGCTGCTCTTTCTTCATTTTGCCATAAAGTATGTAATTCTGTAAATCCTCCATCAGCAATATTAAACATGAATTTACGAACTTTATGTTCTTTATTTTCTTTTTCTTTCTCTTCACCACCACTACCATCTTTTTTCTCAGCGGCAGTTGTAGAACTACTACTACTTGTAGGTTCTTCATTATTTTTATTATCTTCTTTTTTTACTAATGCAATTACTTCTGCATCATCTTCTTTTTGTACCTTTTTCTTTTCACCACCTTCTTCTTCTAGTTCTGTTTTCTCTTCTGTTGTTTTTTCTTCTTTATCTTTCTCTTCTTTTACTAAACTTTCTGGTTTTGGTGATTCAGCTTTCTTTTCATCTTTACTACTATCTTCATTTTCACTTGCGGTTGTTTTCTCTTCTTCTTTAATTTCCTTACTCTCATCAATTTCCATTGGCTCTTGTTTCTCTTCAGTAGTAGTAGTAGTTTTCTTTTCTTCAGCTTCATTTCCTCCTTCAGTAGTAGTAGTAGTAGGTGATGAATCTTTATTACCATCAGTAGATGAAACACTAGCTTCATCTTTCTTTTCTACAACTTCACCTTCAACAGCAGACGTTGGACTTTTTCCTTCTCCTGATTTATCTACAGATAAATCCATTTCAGAACTTGATGCTTCTTCTTTTACTGAAGCAACAGAAGCAGATGCTGGTTTAGAATCAATTTCAGATGATGCTGATGATGGATTAGCAGAAGTTAGTCCTGTAGCAGATTCTGGATTATTTTGTAAAAGTCTAGCAGCTTCAGCGGCTTCTTCAGCTTGTTTTGCTAATAAACGTTCAATTACTTCTGGCATGGAATAAAGTCCATTAATTGTTTCAAATTCTTGAACTTTCTTTCTTATCAAAGACATTACACCAAGTCTAACAAGTACATGTTGCCTACTAAGTCCTTCTCTTGGTACTCCATCAGCAAATGTTTCAGCATTATCAGCTCCTGTAAATAAAAAATACAGCATTATATAATTTGTAACTAATAAAATTCACTAATAATTCATTAATAACATATAACTAACCTGGCTCACAAAGATGACGCATAAAAAGTGATACATATGCTTTGAAACATTTTTCTGATTTTCCTCTCAAATCACGAACAAGCCACTGAGTATTAAAAGCATCTTGAGGTGGCATTCCATATCTCATGATAGCATTTAAAAATGCTTTTCTTTGTCGAGCATTGAATCCAAGTACCTAAAGTAATAATAAGAAATTAATTTCCTCATTCATAAAACTTCAAGTCTTATCATCTAAAAATCTTAATTTGTTATAGGAGAGACGCTTTAACAAAACCATACAGACTGTATTTGGCTTGGCCTGTTTCCCCTCCATTTTAATTTTCGTTTAGTTTCATTGCCGTTATAATAGTTTACTTTAGTAAATAAAACGACCAAAACTAGAAGCCAAACGATATATCTATCCTACAAAAATTACCTAATTTAATTTCTATTCTTACCTCGATATTTCCACCAACACGAGCCAATAATGGAGGTAATGGTCTATCACGTTCATCACGACGATCCATTCTTCTTCTTCTACGTCCACCCATATCAGCATCTTTTTCATCAAAATCATCATCTTCACCATCTGATGCACCAGAAAAGTCATCAGAATTATAATCTGATACATTTTCTTGCCAATTATTATCATCTCTTCCATCATTTGTATCATTATAATTGACTTGTTTTCTAACTCTTTTGCCTTTTCCTAATGTTCTTGAAATATCTTCTTGTTGTTGTTCATAATGATGACGCAATAATTTTTCCCAATAAGATGGATCAGTATTTTCAGCTTCTTGTTTAATAATTTCTGTATCAATATCTTCTTCTTCACCTTCTTTTGTTACATATGATGCAACTTTAAATGATGATAAATATTCATTGGCCCAATTTTCTTTTTGTTCAATACCTTCTTTTGATCTATCAACTAAATCTCTAATTGCTTCATCAGTATAATGAATAGCTTCATCACCTTTACCTTCTTCTTCTTTAAATAATTCTTCTGTTCCAAATCTAATAATATCATCCAATTCTTGTTTAGAAAAATTACCACCTTTACCCATTCCAGGACGAACAACTAAATGTGTCAACATCATTTTTTTCTTTGCTACTTGAGTTACTCTTTCTTCTACTGAATTTCTTGTTACAAATCTATAAATCATAACTTTATTAGCTTGTCCAATACGATGTGCACGTGAAAAAGCTTGAATATCATTATGAGGATTCCAATCAGAATCATAAATGACAACAGTATCAGCTGTAGCAAGATTAATACCAAGTCCACCTGATCCAAGACACATAAATTGAAATGATAAAGTAAAATGAATAAAATGTAAACAATTACTCAAAGTAAATAATCACTAACCTGATCTTGTTGATAATAAAAATACAAATTGTTTAGCTTCAGGGGCATTAAATCGATCAATTGCTTCTTGTCTTAATGATCCAGTTATACCACCATCAATTCTTTCATATTTATAACCTTCACCATCCAAAAAATCTTCCAAGATATCCAACATTTTTGTCATTTGTGAAAAAATTAAAACACGATGTCCTTGTTCTTTAAGAATTCTTAACATTTTTTGTAATAATACAAGTTTTCCTGATGCTTTTGATAATGCATTTGGCTCATACCTGAAAAAAAATGTTTAGTATTTATATACAAATATTAAAGAATTGTAAAGTCAGAAGCTGTATTTTTACTTTTATCGTTTATTTATTATAAAAAATCAATTTCCGTATACTTATATAAATATTTCAAAAACATATTGTGATTATAGTTAATTATTATTTGTCACCGTAATAACACAAGAATATATAATCAAAATTAATTATTCAAAATTTCACGTTTGAATATATCTCTGCAAAATAAATTGAGGTCATTGAATGTATTGTTATTCATAAATTCATCTAATTTTTTAATTTGACGATTGAGACACCAATATCTACGACGATTAGCTGTGACTGGAGCTAGATTCTTGAGCCTGAAAATATGACCCAGATGTAATGCAATGATGGTGAGAAATTCAGCAGCAGCAGCCTCATTGTTAGGAAAAGCTCTCCATATTTCTTGTGTGACCTATAACCACGCTTCTCATTACTGTGTAAATTAAATTACGACAAGGATAATTCATCACTTGTTTATATAATACACGATCAGGCAGTTGAATATCTTGATTATCATTTTCTTCTTCCTCTCCACTATCACTTTCAGCACTACTATCATTATCTTCTTCATTTGCTTGTAATTCCAACGGCCATCCATTAACATCCTCTGGTAGATCCTCTATCTCATGATTTTGCATAAGAGCTCGGACTCGTGCCACTAGTTGAGTTGGACCTGAATAAATTAAAACAAAAGAGACATCTTGTCTGTTAATATTTATTTTAGCATAAAATTATGAAAAACTTACGTTTCTGTGTTATATGATCGGCTATTTCTCTTTTTGGTTGTTTCCACTCTTGGTCAATTACCAAATTGACAACATTTTCTAATGGAATTGCCATTTTATTTTTATTATTATTCACAAACACTTTTTATTACTACTGACAAAATGAAGAGCGACAATACGGCTATTCGGTATTGACTCGATGAATTGAATGCAATTTATTCCCGCAAAAAAAACGCGCAAAGATAAGATAAAACACAACCGTACATTCCATTTGGTAACACAGGAGCTTCCATCATGGCAGTAGAAAAGAGATATGGATGATTACAACATTTCTTTAAATCCATCATTACATTTAATAATGTTACTTGATGACCACCACTTTTAGAATTTAGAGCTTCAAAATTTCTTGTCAAAATGTATTTGTAATATTTCTTTTGCATTGGTGATAATTCAACACGAACAATAAATTCTGATTTTGATGGCATACTTTTTAATACATCAGCTTTTAAACGTCGAAGCATATGTGGTCCTAAGTAAGTAAAGTAATAGAGCATTTAATTTTTTTAGAAGATATAGTATACGTCATGTATTTGTTTGCATGTTTTACATGTTTGCTTTGCTGAGCGGGGTAATAGGGTCTAAACTTTAGACTCTAAAGTTGCAACAAAAAAAATATAACTTACCAAGCATATCATGTAATTTTTTAACTTGATCTTCTTTATTAATATCAGCAAATTCATTTTGAAATGCTGCTAAATCATTAAATTTTTCTGCACTCAAAAAGTTTAGTAGATGAAATAATTCTTCCAAGTTGTTTTGAAGTGGTGTTCCAGTTAATAATAATTTATAATTAATTGAATAATTACTTAAAATTCTAAAAAATTTTGACTGGTTATTTTTCAATCTATGTGCTTCATCGACAACTAAAGCAGCCCATTCTATAGATCCAAGACATGCAGCATCAATTGATATTAATTCATATGATGTTAAAAGTACATGAAATTTAACAGCTCCACGTATTTTAGATGCTTTAGCTCCACCTAAGAAGAATAAAAAAGTAGTATATAAATCTGTCTGAATGAAAATAAATTAAGTGTGTATGTAACTCACCTCGGACTGCGTTCTCATCAAATGATAATTCATGTTCACGTATAACAATTCTTGAATCTTTGTCACCAATATATGTAACAACATAAAAATCAGGTGCCCATGTTTCAAATTCACGTTCCCAATTAATAATTGTTGATAATGGTGCACTAACTAAAAATGGACCACGACAATGACCTTCACGATATAATGAATGAAGAAATACAATTGTTTGAATTGTTTTTCCAAGACCCATTTCATCAGCAAGAATTGTATCAATTCCTTGTCCCCATGAATATCTTAACCAATTTAATCCTTCTAATTGATACTCATGAAGTGCTAAACCACTTGTTTGATCAATAAATGATGGTTGTTTATCATATTTCTTTTTTAAATCTGTTATTGGTTTATCTGGTGGTGGATTAAAATGTTTAAATGTGAATCCTTTATCTCTTTTTCCTTTTTTATCTTTCTTTCTACTACCACTACTACTTCCAGTTTCACCTAATGATGCTGCTCTTAATTCATGATAGATTTCAATAGCTTTTTTAAATCCAGGAATTTCTTCATCACTATCTTCCCATGATGCTCTATCATAAGCTAAATCTCTCCATTTAACAAAATATTGTGTTGATCCATCACGCATAGTACGATGATTAACAACTCTATGAACTTGTAACCATTCTGGTCTAATTCCATTTTTATAAAATTTTTCTTCTAATGGATCAATTTCAGCATCACTCTTTTTTCTACGTCTAATAGCAGAATTTTCATCATCATCAAATCTTGGTGGTTCCTCCATATCTTGTTTCTTAAAATATGCTCTAAGCATAGTTGGATGAAATACTTCCATTTGTAATTCAGAAATCCAATCACAATGCCAATATGAAACACCTAACCATTTAACAAAATATTCTCTTGTTGGTTTTGGTCTATATTTTTTCTCTTCTAATGATAGAGTAGCTAGTTCTTCACGTGTTTCTTTTGATTCTACCCATCTCCAAGTAATAATACGATCAACTTTATATGGTAATGTTTCACATGAACATCTTGGACATCGCCAATCACCATCAGGAATTTCTTTTAATGGAGGATTAAGACAAAATGTATGATATGCCCATGGACATGAGTCACAGCATAAAAGTTCACCACCATCTTTACATTTTCTACAAAATTCATTATGATCATCTTCTTCTTCAACATCTTTTCCAGTTCCTTCTATTTCGCAATGCGGGCAGGACCATTTTCCTTCAGGTGCTTCTTCCATTTCAGGATCCAAACAAACTAAATGATAGGCACGAGGACAAGTGTCACATAGAATGATTTCACCTCCTTGTTGGCATACCTCACAATAATCTTGATGATCAGTTTGCTGTTAAAAAGAAAAGAAGAAAATAAATCATCATCATGAATACATAGCATTACATGCAAAAATAAATAAAAGATGTCTAATATTTAGTAGTGAAATTGAAAACTCATTATAAATTCTATCTGTTTCTGTGCATGCGTAGCGTTACTTATATTTGTCTGAGAGAGTGAGAGAATTTTTTTTGTCATATCGCATCTTTTCTTCATATCCTTTTAAAATAAATATCTAGAAGCCTACTACATACAACATATATGAAAAAAATCTCCTCCTCCTTCCTTCGACAGGTGATTTTAACTATGTATACATACATATATACATTATACATACATACAGGGTGTTTGGAAATTGTGCTTCGGCGCACTCGTAATTTATTCATAAAAAAGGTATCATTATTATCCTGTGCTACTTTTATATGTGTGATGTAATAAAATAATATATGTAGGCGTCTCTATTCTAAAATAATCTTTAAAAGAAGAAACAATTCTTTATTTTCTTACCTCATATCCATCATCATCATCTTTTCCTGGAAACTTTGATGTTGTCTTTGTCTTCTTCTTTTTCTTATATTTATTACCAATTTTTGTTTTTGCTTTCTTTTTAGGTGCATTAGATGGACCAGCAGCAGCAGGATCAAAAGCTGGATCATCTTTATCATCTTTTGATACTTCTTCAGCTTCTTTTAACATTTGTTCAAATTCAGCATCAGAATCTTTATCAGATTGACTTGCTCCTTCATCATCAGAACTACCACGTTTTCTTTTACCAATTTTTAATTTTAATGGTGGTACTTTACTCTTTCCTCCACCACTAGCTCCTTTAGCATTTGAAGATGATTTTCCCTTACTACCTCTAGTTGGACGACGACTACTTCTTTTAGCATCTTGTTGTTCATCATCTTCATCTTCTTCAATTGGTTCTTCATCTCCTCGTGTTTTTTCACCTGCTGCTGTTGATTCATTATTAGCAGTTTGTAATGATGGATTTTCAGAACAAAAATCACGCCATTTAGCAGCTACAAGCATCATTAGTTTTGCTGCTGGAACTTTAGGATTAGCATTTTGTAATAATGGTCTTATTTGTTGTTGATACATCTTATATGTAAGAAGAGTTTGAAAATCTTGTTCACTATATTCCAATTCAACATCTTGTAATCCTAATGATTCACAAACTTCAGCAACACTTGGCATGCTCGCTGTGTATATAGAAAAGACAAAAAGAAAATAATAATTATGTAATACAAAACGTTAATTTGGTAATTATAGAAATGACGTCATTATATAAAACGTTTCAAATTACTACTTACGTGACGCAGCAGCTTGAGGTGTATCTGGTGCTGATTTTGGAGTTTTAATACGTTTACTTGTTCTTTTTCCAGAGGCTGATCCATAGTCCGGATCATCTTTTACTGCTGCTTCTTCTTCAACACCACCAACACCTTCACTTTCAACACCAAACTCATCTTCATCACCACTGTCAGATGCTTTCTTCTTTTTCTTCTTCTTTTTAGATTTTTCACTCTTGGTTCTTCGTTTTTTACTTGCTTTCTTTTTCTTTCTGGAACTTTCTACATCTTCATAATCCTCGTCATCATCCTATACAAACCAAACAAAAGAAAAACAAAATGTTATATCATTGTGATCAGCTGATTTTGCCGGTGTATACTAAAAGATCTTAAAGAAAAAATGACAAATAATGAAACTAATAATACCTGAGCTGGCAATTCAGATGATCCGTTGTCATCTTCATCTCCCTGAGGAATTTCGTCACCTCTTAAATCATCATCATCTTGATCAATTAATTCTTGTTCTTCATCTATTGTATAAAATATAAAATTATATAAATCATTAAATCATTCATTTAACAACAACAAAAAAAGTTCATCTCTCTTTTCTCTTTGCTCATTGTCATCAACAATCACATGATTAAAAAATGATAAACAAATAATTGTTGATCATTGCAATTTGTATATAACACTTATACTATTTCAATGACCTTAATACACTCAAAATAACAACAATGATATCAAATCAATCAAATGTTCTTATATGTTATATATACATTTAATATCAAATTTTGAGGCCATTTTAATAAAAAAATTAATTAGTGATCAAAACCCGCCCAACTGACCTGGAACTGATTCCTCATCATGTTCCGAAGACATTATATGAAGAACGTTGACCTTTTACACTTTTTCTTGTCAACTTTGATAAAACTAATTCAATAAATTACGAAATAATTATGAAAAATGGTCCTTTTTATGCAGCGGGATCAACAACCCCTGCGTTCTCGCCTAATGCACAGACAGTACTAAATTCGCGTGAAAAATGGCTGGTTGGCTGGTTTTTCTTTCTCAAGCTATTGTTTCTTCCCTTTGACATTCGTACATACTACCAGAGCGTTAGACAGACTAGACATTATAGGCCGGCAGTACTATAATAAAAAGTTTATACTAAAAAAATACACAAGAAAGAAAGAAGCGCGTAGCAATTTGACCAGCAGATGGCTATACTATCATCATCTCAAAATAATCAAGTTCGACATTACCCCGTGACTCTTTGTTGTTGTTATTGTTATCCTTTGTTCAGTTGGTTCATGCAAAAAGCAAAAAAAACAGCGGAGTTTCATCAAAGTGATCAAAGAATGAATTCTTCATCTATTATTGATTGACTAAAAGTAATTTATGTATTCTTCTTCTTCTCAACATCATCATCACTTTATGGCAGAAAGCAATCACTTAATCAGAAAGAAACTGGATTGATTGGTATTGAGGACAATCAAATCAATGCAATGTCGTAATATGTGTGTGATAGAGGTAAGACAATAGTTATTTGAAACATGAAAAGTCGATTTGTAACAATAGTGCACCACATTGTTGAGATTTTAGTCAGTCGGCTTTTTTTGCTACAACTTGTCTACTTATACCTTTAATATCTTATTTTAGTCATTTTTTTGATTAAGAAACTATTGCAATTCAGTTTTTATTTGTAATTGTCTAAAATGATAATCCGGAAATTCGAAATGCACTAACCTTTAATAAGATGCTCTTATTATTTCTGCTCTCGTTAATTCTTTATTTGGTCAAGTTCAAAAGTCTAAAGTGAATGTGCTCAAGTGTCATTCTTAATATTTTTCAATTGTAGTAGTGAACGTTGAGTAATGAACAAAGAGTTTTTTATTTTTTTCATTCATGAATAACTTCTGCCACATGGAGCTTTGAGTTTGATGATAATTTCTCGTCAAGAAGAGTCACAGTCATGGACATTTTGAGTTGTTAGCACGTTACAATTACTTCCGACGTATTATAATAAAGTCTCTACTAAGATATGGTGATAATATTATTAATTCCTTATAGTATCTCCTCTCGTCTCATATATGTTATATAGAGTTAAAAAGAGGCTGTAAAGAGATTTTGACCTCGGCTTGTCTCACACTGTAATTTGAGTTTATGATCAATCTCTCAACTACGTGATGACAGGATTATAATCATCAAGTTTAGAGCTAAGTTGTTGTACTGCATAACAATGATGATACAATTTTTTCGCTTACAGCGATTTAAACATATTTCCTCTTTAAGTTTTAAATCTTAGGGTTTTATATACATAAAGAAAAGTTTTAGAATGACCAACTTCCTAGTTTATCCTCTTAAAAAAAATAAAGGAATAATAGATTTTTAGTCTTATCCCTGATTCTCTGTTTTGCAAGAAAAAAAGATGTTTCTCACAGACTGTCAAGGATAAAGATGAGTTTTTAACTTCTTTTGAACATACGTATAATTATTACACTTTGGCTAATGGTTACTACTACATACATGTATTCTTTAGTAATACAAATGTGTAAAAGCAAAGTAATTATTCATAACACAATACGACTTATCTTCATCCAAGATCAAAGAAGATTTTGCATTTTATGTATTCCAGTTTTTTTCCTTGTTTGACTGTGTTAATTCAAAATACTAGAAAGGGGTTAGAGAAGTAGCAAAAAATGATTGTTATGTTTACTACGTGAAAATCTTTTGCACATGTGGAAAAAAATGTCGGAAGCAATTGTGACAATGATTCTTCTCTCTTCATATAGTAATTTTCTTATAAGAAGAGCTACTTCACAAGATAATACCATTTCACACGAAATTACGACCTTGATGAGCAACATAATACTTTAAACGATGTTTTGTGGTTGACAAAAATGTTTTGGTTCAATTGTAACCTTCAGTGAAGTAACGACAAATTGATTTTTTCCTGATATTTTAATCCGAACAAGCACCTAAATTATATCTAAGTGATTCAGCTACATCACTCCACTCGGAAGTTTTGGTATTCAGTTGAAGTAGTACTAACATTCATTCTTGTATAACATCATCATTTGTCTATCACATACAAGGAACCTATCATATCTTGATATAAAATTTCTTTTTGTCTTGTCGCGTGTTGAGAGTTGAAGATATTATTCATATCTCACCTTCTCATTAGAACTTTATAAATAGCTATCTCTATGAATTTATTACAATACCCATGTCTAATTCTTGAGTGACAGTATAACCGTAAAAGTGCATATTGAGATGATGCAGCACAGCTTGAAAGTTGAAAGTTATGGCAAAAGTCTCATCATTATTTATAGCAATTAGTCACTGTATATATTGCACTTTGAGAGATATTTATTATTATTATTCATTCGCAGCTAATATTTTTCAAAGTTATATACGTGGAACTGACTATAATATTGACTCTATTTATTCACCACATAGTACTCCGGTACTTCACTCATTTGCCTTAAAAAGACAACGTGGGATGACAAATCTTTGTTCAATACTTGGAAATTCAATATAATGGTCCTGCTCTAATTAACCTTACAAAAACAACAAACCGTATTGAATTTTTTTGTATGGTATTTATAGTGTTTGCTTCTTGCTGTATTCTAAATTAGTTATGGATGTTCAAATATTTTTAGTGACATTTTTGCTCCTTTTTGTTTTGCATAGTATTGTGGTAGTCCTTGCTTGTTTGTTCTTCAGAGAAATGAGATGTTCAGCTCTTCTAACAATAATATAATGCTACGACATAAATAATAAGATTTGCTTCAACAGAGAGAAAGAGTTGAGGAAAAGTAGGTTATACACGTCTTACATCACACATTTACTATAAGAGATTTTGTGAATTGACTTTTACATGCACACATAGAATTAGATGTAGTCTTCTACCGAGATGAGAGATTCTCATGTAGTCTCACTCGCTTCTTCTTACAAGAGACAACAAAATGCAAATCTAAATGAATTAACAACAACATCCCCATATTATATCTTTAGAGAGTCTTACTATATAGTAACATGAGGATATGTGTATATACTTTGCAATTTGCTTTGCAGATGTATATACATACACAGTCAGTGCAAATAAAAATTACTATATACATTTACATTTGGGATTTTTTGCTACACATGATAATGATATCGTACATGGAATGAGACATCACATAACGCTCTTGTCATTTACAATAATGGCATGTATAACAGGGCGTTTGATTGTAAGTTTGGCAAACTATATAAGAAACTTTGTGAATGAAGCGCTGGTTAAATGCATGAGAAAAAGATATAATAATAAGAGAGAGAGATAGGATCTTCTCATGTTATATTGTTGTTGTTGATGATATAATCCTTTGAAGAAAAAAGAGAAAAAAATTTGAATGAGAAATATTGATCACGAAATTGGCATTTAAGTGAGAAAAATCGTGAACTTACATGGTACACTTAATAAGATGAAGGAGATGTTGTTGAGACTATATATGCAAGACTCTATATCTACTATAGGCAATAATGACAATGACTCTAGGGCTTTAAATGGACATGACTCTTTGATAATTGACTTTGGTGAAGAGTTTGTTGTTGTAAAGATTTTTTACTTGATTTCATTTTCATTTTATGAGTCTGTACCTTCCAGCCTTTTCTTTGAAAAAACATTTGACACATGTGCTTAATAGATTTTTGTTGATTGTCAATTTTTTGGCCAATGTCATTTTCCAGTAGTTTCTCTTTTGTAATACTTTGCTTGTTGTGCGTATGTAATGTGCCTTCAATAGACAGATAGATTGAAATATTTTATTCAATATGTATATGCATGTGATTGCTATTTAGCAAGACCTTCGCACAAATGAGATTGAGAGAAGATAGAGATAGAGAGAGTCGATATTTCATATGTGTGATGTAATGACAATGTTTGTGCACGTAATAATATTGCTTTATTGATGAGTTTTCTAGATTCCTTAAGGTAATTAATGGTGATAGAGAGATTTTCAGATAGACTTCTTGAAGATATATATATGTATACTACTGTGAAATGAGAGACGAGGTCAATTTTTTTTCTTTGAGGACGATTCTTTGATTGTTACACCAGTAATAATAATATGAGTATTCCATCTATACTGTATAATATTTTAATAGGTTTGGGAGAGAAAAAAATCAAATAGGTACTTGTTATTACGAGAGGGATGAGCAACAACGACATATATGGAACCGATAAAGGTCTCTGTTGTGGTCAAACCTGACTCTCTTGACCGAACTACTTACATGCATAATAGAATATTTTTTCAGAGGTGGTCGAATAATAATGATGTGAGTGAATACATAAATACTAGAGACATGAGCACAATTTGAATGGTAAATAATGACTTCTGTTCAGTTTTTGTAGTTTGAAATTTGAATAGTATTATAGTTACAACTTATTCTTACATGTATATTGTGTCTGTAAAAATTAAGTCGTGAGTATTGATTAGAATAGACTTTCATGGTGGGCTTTAAAAATCTTAAAAAAGAACTTTTTAGCATTACTATATGTGTCGGTCTCAATCTCTCAATAATACTGACCTCGTCTACATATATATCTGTAGGCTCAATTTACTATCAATATTATTGTTCAATTTCATCTTTTCTTGGCGTAAATCACATATCGTTCATATCTCTGTATTTGGAAGTCACGCTATTAAATTTTGTAATACAATTGCATGATCCATGTTATTATTATCTGTAGCATAAGCATAAGATTCTAAAAGTTAGTCCTGTAGAACAATGTGGTATGTGATGTTGTAACAATTTAATCTGCTGACCTATACTTAAGATAAAAACTTTGTAAAATCTCTCACTCAGTGACATATGTATGTACACTTTAAATCTAGAGTAGGAATATAAGAATGTGCCATTGAGATGAATTACATAAATGACTTTCACTGAATAAGTTTTGACGTCACTTCAAAGCAACTTGTAAGATAATAAGAAGAATTATCAAAACTATAATAATTACTAAAAGGAGTGCCTTTTTTCTCTAGTAGTACAAATACTATAATCACATATGTATGTAAGTAATTCAAGTATAATGTCTTTTTTCACATTGTAGACAAAGTAAAATGTTATGGAATATATAATGTGCGCAGTATGTACAACAACAACAATCAAAAACAACAACAATGACTTTATGAAGAATTTTTCACTACAATCAACATCTACCTAACATGTGTTTGATAACGTATTATATAATAGTATAAAATTTGTGCTATAGTACAAATGTAAAGTGCTTTAGCCACTGTTTTCTACTACTACCACTGTTAGAACATAATATTATGATTGTCTGTTTATTTTATAATGATACACTAGTACAAGATCAATGCACATATTATGTCTCATGTCTGTAGTATTACATCATTCATATTATATAATAATTCATGACAAGATGAGATGACCTTTGAACACAATAAGCAAAAGGGATTTTTCCATCTCCGATACAACAAACAATGTGTTTTCTTCGTCTTTCATATATAAGAAAAGTGTGGATCTTGTGTGAGTTGATGAAAATCATGCGAAATTCAATGACATATTAGTGAGTCAATGTATAGTAGTTAGAAGCCATTATCCTTGTGCATTATAATAACAACTTTACTGCTACTACCACCACCACGAAGAGAGAATACTATGTTAGTTAGCATTGACATCCATCAACATAACGTTTTCTTAGAGAGAGAGGGAGAAAATTATTACTACATTGTACATTATAATCGTATATTAGTCAGAAGAACTAAATGTATCATGTATTCTGGTAATTATAGGATGAGACGAATAATGTTGGAAAGAACAACAAGTAATGATAATTATTATTGAGATCAATGGTATTGAGCTAAAAGAAAAAAGTCCTTCTTGGAATATGCAGAAAACTCATTACTTATTGCAAATTCTGTTGACCTGGGTGGCAAGAAATTTGAAAGAGTCCCGAAATGTAAATAAAAGATTAGTTGAAGAAAAACGTCAACATTTATGAATGAATATACAATAAGCCTCTTATGTGTTTAATTATACACTCCTTCTCCTCTTTCCATAATTTATGCCACAATTTACATACATAAATACATAAAAATCAGTCTGTAAGTGCCTTGAAGCAAAATAACGTTTTTAAAAAAATGACTACTTATAATGTGCTACTACATACTACACACACACACACTTTACTCTATATAATATTCATAGGTAATAATCATAATACTAAAAGTTGTATAATTATTCATACGCATTTAAGTTAACTACACATTTGATAGCATGCTACTGAATAAAATTTTCTTGGAAGGATTTCTGTGATGAATGAATTTACTCTACTAAATGATTTGACTTCTGTTGCTTCACTCATTTTTCTTGATCTCTGTATATTTATGATAATGATCTACAATAATTATAAGCTGTTTACTTCAATCACTTGTTCTTGAAGACAAGTCTAATGTAAACTTCTTAAGAGGACAAAATCATTAAAAAATTGGATAATCGTCATCATCATATTTTATTAAACTAACTTGACCAAATAGTATATTACATATACAATCATTTAATATTTTATGATATCATGGTCACCTAATTGAGCTATAGAAGAATCTAGTTCATTCACTAAAAGAAATCTTTTGTCGCACTACTACATATATACATAAGGCATAACATTTGCTAAGGTAAATTAAAAAGACAGACTGATTAATTAGATGAATAACCCCCACATGCAATAGATATATTTCAATATATATTATAGTCTACAGTAGAAAGTGTCATAGAATCTTTCATAGTGAGTCTCCTTGTACTATGCATGTGTCTCCTACAGTTAAAGAGGAGGAGATCTCTCAGTAGTCAGTTAGTTATATTCATATGAATAATAATACGCAACAAGTACTATAATATTTTTCTATTGCTAGTAGTATGAAAACATCTCTCACTCTACATTAGAAAAAGACATTCAGGCGAAAATGACACACGTGTATACACCAAACCAAAAAAGAAATATTTTACTTTGTATACTTTTATAAATGTTATCAACGGGTCAACGCCCAATTTTTGTATTTCTCTCTCTCTCTCTCTTATTTTGTTACTTACTACTGTCACAGAAGACTTTAAAAAATTTGTTAGTAATATACCAAAGTGTAATAAGTAGTAACATTTTGTTGATTTCTTCTTATGAGGATCAAAAAGGGTTGGTAGTTGAAATAACTAAACAGATTTATTGGTGCTGGTTGCTGTTGTTGTTGTTGTAAGCTTATATAGTAGTAGCAGATTGCGACGTGACTTTTCAGTTTTCTGCTCAACCTGCAACAATAACAATCCATTCCACACATTCATACTGACATGACATGAAATGAAAACTCTATGAGATGAGTTTCCTTTACTTTAAAAGAGAAGAGAAGAGAGCAACTAAGTAATAGTCTAATCTAATGAATTATAAGCTTATACTCGATTAACTCTGAAAATTACGACTAATCTCACTAATCTTCTTTAGCTCTGTGGGTATCTCTATCTCCTCTCTCCATATATATATATAATATAGCAATCTGAGTAATTGAACAAAATGAAACGTTAATTTAATCAATAGATTTTCTTCAACTACTTTGTTACTCATCTTGTGAGTATTCTCTTGTTGAGCTTTGTTGTTGAAATTACTTTATATACGTACATATAAGCTCACAGTGGGCGTCTTCAATTAGTAAGCAATCTTGATTCACTTGATTGGTAATATATTTAGTTAAGAGAAAACAATATATATGAAGTAGCTTTTGAATAAGTTTAAGACGTTCGTGATATTTTGTAGTTAGTGTACTTTATATAATTTAACTGGTAAAAGATGTATGACGTGTGTAGAGCAATGCAATGGTCAAGTCAAGAGTCTGTCGACAGCATGTTGTCAAACAAAATATTAATTTTACCTAATAATGCTCCTTACACTGCTACCTTTCTATATGGTACTCTGCGTTGTTGTCCAACTAATTGAAAAGGAATAAAATAAGGTCAAGGGTTAATTTTGACATGATTTAATTTACAAGTTTTTTACCCAGAAAAAAATAAGTTGGAATATACTACTATTAAATATACTATGTAATAATTGAATGTTTTTCTTGAGAGAACTGATAATTTGTATCCTGTTTTTTTCAACTCAAGTGCGGTTTGCTTACACTAATGACAGAAGCATGTCTCATGACCGTCTAATAGTTGTAATTTCATTTTCATCTTCTCATTGATAAACTTTAAAGTATACATGAAGAAATGAGCAGCAACAATAAGAAAAGAAGTTTTGTTACATTAAAGAAACTGACGACATACTAATGCTTGTGTACATATCAAACTCTGTAAGCTTTTATGCAAAATGTGATCAAGTATGCATATGCATGCGTAATGAACTTTATTTAGTATGCAGATTATTTCATGATTTCTACATTCTATGAATCGTAATTAGGAGAATTGTTGATCATTTAGATTATATAACATTAGAGAGAAGACTGCTTGGACGAGATGTATAGTTTATTTGGCGGCTGTACAACAGAAAAGAGATAGATGTTAGCAATTCATTATGGCTCACACATACAATTCTCATTTCTTCGACAGTTTTTATAGATTTGTTAGAGTTATGATCAGTTAATTAAAGGATTCACTTTCAACTGATTTGTTGTTTTGCTTATTATAATTTTGTCTCTTTAAAATCTTCACACCTGAGGAGATATAATAAAAAATTATATATATATATATATTGTTGAACAAGAATCTAATCAAGAGAAAAATGAAAATTTTTTAATGTTCTTGAGACAGGGTAAAAGAGGATTTTAATCAGAAGCAGTGTATAACTACTTATATACATATATTTATTTCTATCTAGTACTCTACTTGTAATAACTGCAGGCAAAAATGAAATACATTTTTTACATTGTAATATGCGTAACGGTTTGTGTTATTGTATAACAACATGGTTAATGTGAATAGTTTGTGTGTGTGGGGTCATTTAGAGATGATATGCTAATAGACATTGTTGACCTCACAGAGGCATTAGCATTTAAAGGTGTGTATTAGTAGTGCTGCTCTATACATCTTTACAATTTACAATCTTATTACGTGTCTCTCGTCATTTAGAAAAAAGTATGAGAGTTATAGAGAGTATAAGATGAGATCCACTTGTTGCTTCAAGAGAATATCCTACGGACTCATCTCAATTATATACTTGACTCTTTACCAATTACAAATATTTAATTTTGTACTCTGGCAATTACTATGGTCGAAATTAAAATAATTTAAAATTCATGCAATCAGGGAAAACTTTTTTATATAACTTGAAGCAGATGAGATTCTACTAACATTTTGTTCACTCTTTGTCGCTTTTACTGATTATCATGTAGTGAAGATGTACACAACCTTGTCATTTGACACTTCTTATATGTAAGCAGGACGATCTTGTATGGAATTTGATACTTACTGACCATTTGTCACAATGACACCACTTCAACAATATACGACTAGACTTCATATGAATTAATGACTAGTGCAAATATTTAAGAATTAATTTTACATTTTTTTCTACATATACACTTTACTTACTACTATGTACTATCTAATTTCTTGACGTACAATGAACTGAAGATGCACTTTATATATTTCAGACAGACATATGCTACTATAAATTCTTCTTCTTCTCTCACTCACACACCTTATGTACATAAACTTGTTGGACAGTTCATTTGAAATATATATGATATATCAACCATGAAATTTGAAGCAAATGAAATATGACAGTACTTAGTAGAATCTGATAACTAATAAAAAAATTCATTATTATTTGTACACTCTAGAAAGAAGCTGTCCATATTTTATGAGATGTGTAAGTAATATTTGCCACATAAAAAATTAATAATTCACGCATACATAATATTTACATTTTACAGTAGTATATAGTATAGTGTAGTTTTCAGAGTTAACTAACTAACTAAACAAGCTTTTTATGAAAAAGAAGAATCCAATGATTTGACATAACATGTTAGTATATGTAATGCATATATATAATTCTAGTTTACTTTACACACACACAACTGTACTATGAGACTTTAGTAGAATTTCAGATAGTATCAGTTATAATAAACAGACGAAATCACTTTTTGCTCAATATTATTATTATTGCTCTTTTTCTCTACCCTGTTTGAGACTACTACTAAACAAGAATATATAAATATTGTTAGTACAATGTACAAAAAGAAGTAGTTGACTTGAGAATCAGATCATAATAATAATAATAGTTATAGCTATAGCATATAGCAAAGTTGTAGACATTAGAAGAAGAAGGCTAGTAGATAGATACTCTTATTACTATTTTACAATATTGTGACAGTTCTTCTCATATATATTGGATTCTATATATTACTCACATAACAGACTCTCTTGAGCAGATTATTATCTCAACACTGTGTGAACAGTGAGTAAGTAAAAAAAACTTTCATGAATAAAAGTTTATAGCTAGGTACTTTATTGAATTGGTAATAAGGAGGTAACAACAGAGTTGTTGGAAAATAACTTGGATAAATAGCTGCTGGCTGTAATGAATGCTCTTTTTATTTATTATACAGTGTCTGTGATATAATAAGAGTAACAAGCTGGCTGCACCTTAGAGAGTTGCAACAATAATAATTATAGCCAAATTACTTCATAACTGTTAGCATATTTGGAACATATTTTAGCCATATTGAACTGGAGACTTCTGGAAATATTTAGATTTGTTTGCTACCCGTGATTAAATGCAATATGCATCTCATTGTTGCTTTTAGTAAAGTCAAGAGCTAATCAGTACTGACTCTATAGGTATCTTATATACAAAAGTGCATTACACAGGTATAGAAATAATACACAACTACCTATGATGGGGGTTTTCTCATTGCTGTATGTCTTAAGTTCTTTGCTGCTATATTACAAGTTTACCTGCACTCTATCTTTGAGAATGCCTTTAGCTTTTAGTAACTGTTGTGCAGTTAGTTAATATGAGCAACAAGGGGATGAATACAAAAATTGACAAGACAGGTAGGACTATGAAGTATAAGTGTATGTATGTATATATATATGTTGAATGTTGGTAGTGGTGGTGGTGATAGAAGAGAGTCTTGGCCGATTTCAAGTTTGCAGGTTGGTCACACGAGCCCCTCATATATAAAATATATAAGTTAGTCGCCGTCTGCATGGGTAACAACAAAGAGGTTACCATCAGCATAATCTCATCAACAATATATTTTTTGGCTTCTCCAGTGTAGCTCTTAAAAAAGTTGCATCTTGAGAAATCTTATTTTGTGAAAACTTCCGGAAACTAACAAGAAGAGATAATAATAATAGTAGTAACTATTAAGTTCTATTAGTATTTTTTTGAAATAATTTTCATCTCTCTTCTTTTACCCAATTCTAGAGTGATTTTCGTTCCAACGTACAACTGAAGAGAAAAGTCATACATTGTTAAAAATATTAGTGAAGAAGAAAAAGTAAATGAAAAGGCATTGTATGGGTAAAAAGAGAAATAAACTATTACATCATCAACTTCTACTTCTTCTTACTATAGTTTAATAGTGATTAAGTTTCAACGTGGCTTATTATAATTGTGTACGAAAATGAATGAAAGGTCACTTTTGTGGGTTGTTTGTGGTCTACTCCTCGGTCTTTTATCAGGCTCTATACATTGTGCCGGTAAGTGAGACTTCAAGACTTTACATATCATTAGAAAAAGACGAAGAAGTTGAGTTTAAAGTTGTGACATTTGTGTAGAAAACATTCAAATTAGGGAAAAATATTCTCATTTATCATAATGCCATGTGCTGTATATTCTTAAGTACTACACTTAAGTAACTCTAAAAGGTGGAGCATTTACGGTTTATTACAATTTACAATACATACAGTCTTCTTAAGTTAGTTTTAGCTACGATTCTCTGACTGTGAGTCTAGTAGAGAATTAACCGCTATGTGCATTGCTATGTAACATCATCATCATCATCATTGGTATGGTAAAATACTTTGGTGGTGGTGGTGGTATAGTAGTAAAGCTCTAAGTACTGGCTTAAAGAATGTTGGTTTTACATGGCTCAACGTGTAACTGGGTCACTATGGCCTCAGAATATAAACATGATGATGAAGCCTCGTTTTTACATTTGCATTTTAGTCAACTTGTTCTCTTCTTCTCATATGAGTGAATTCTTCTTCTTCTTCTTCTGCATCAAAGTTGTGGTAGTAGTAGCAGCATCTGCAAATATCTACATCACTAACTAATATGCATAATATATACACAAGTCATCAACTGCAGTAGAAATATGTACACTATGGTATACTAATAATAATGGCAAATATATTGTTCACACTATGAATGTATTAGACAGGAGTAGACAGAAAGTTGCAATTTTTTGGCAGTTTTTGGTAATTTGCATATTTGTAAAATACAAAAATCCTTTTTACATGACTACTTTACTCCAAGGGAGTGTAATTATTATTATCAAAAAAGAAGAAAATTACTTAACATATAAATGACTATACAGTAGTGTATGTAACACATTGTTGTTGAACAACAGAAGAGAGAAGAGATTCCAGTTTTACTGTGTAGAATAATTAATTATAAGCCAATATTGTACATAACAAAACAGTAGGTTGATGATTTTTGATTGTATAATGTGTAAAAGAATAATGGGATAAATAATGCTAAAAATGAGGATGAGACTTGATGTGCCTCTTGGTGGTAAATTAATGTTTCTTTTTTTGCTAAATTTTATGCAAAGGTGTCAACGCCTTGCTTGTTGGGGTTTTGCCCTGATTGAATTTCACATTTCATTTGTATAAAGAAAAATGATTGGTAGACAAAAAGTCTCCTTTAGATTGGCTAATTACTTTTTTCAATTTGGTTACACACAACAATTTGTAAAATGCAAGGACATATAGATATATAGCTTGCATAATGCAGAAGTAATCAATATCAATGTTCAATACTAATGTCTACATGATTATTTTTCTACAAATATCCGCATCCTATGATAAGAATGTTAGTTAGAAAAAAGACGAAGGCTTATTATGCATATACATAAGCTTGACGACTGATGAGTTTAGTAAAGTAAATAATACAGAGCAAGAGTCAATTGAAAACTTCAAAACTATTTCCGCTTTTGGGTGTAGGTCTTTCATGAAACTCAAGAGTCAAAAGTAGTGTGGTAGTAGTGGTAATGTACTTCCCTAAAGTTTGAGACTGAATAAATAGAGCTGTCTTTAATAAACTAACTATATACGTGTCTTGTAATATGATGAATATATTGAATATCAAAGACAAAAGTCACAGGAGTGACTCCTTTGATGCAAAAGCTAATCTGCATAAAAGTATTATTGTTATGATTGTTACTGGTTGCTGATGATGATGTGGACAACTCAAATTTGGACTGAAAAGCTTTAGCTACAAGACCTTGATATTGTGTTGACTTTATGTATTCATTTCACTATTCGTTTACTGTCTAACCTGTCTCTAAGCACTCTGGTTACATTTGCTTGAGTGATTGAGCTTTTGAGAATTGAAATTGAAAGAAGTTTTGTAGAGTAGAGGCGAGTTGTTTACGATCGTCTTAAATTTCTGAAGGACACTGTGAGTTTGTGTAACAACCCTATTGGTGATATTCTTCAAAAATAAGTTATATATAGATTTCAGGTTTTTATAAAAGGTATCGAACAAAGGTATGATATCAGCCGAGAACTTCAATTTACCTGAAAAAAGTATCTATACTCTCATGAAATCAATAATTTATGCTCGTGATTAACATCAACATCTATTAAACAAGGAAATGCACCATTTGTTCTCACTTCTTACTAGATTCGAAAACTCTAATTTTAAATTATAGGACAGCTCTCTTTTATACTGCATGTCGTACTTAATTCTTATTTATATGCCATATGCACACTTAAAAAAACCAAAGCTGTCGAATCTTTCAATTGATTTGGTGTGTAATGCTGTCAAAAGCAAATTAGTTATTAGAATCTGAAAACCCAAAAGTGTACCATACAGAGGCTGACTTTGGGTATAAAAGAAATGCAAGAACCATTTAGATTTATTTTATGTTACTAGCTTGGCTTTTGGCTGCTGCTGTGTCATTCAATAATTTCATGGTCATTTCATGACAGCTTATTTAGTATCCACACACTTTTAGTAATAATACAAACAACATGCGGAATTGATTTGAGCTAACTCTGACTGAGAGTTTCTTGAATTAGGAAATCTCATGGAATTGTGCGATAAATCTACTATTAAAATTAAAAGCATTTTTTGAGAGTTCTTTTTTCTCTTTTTGACATTTCTTGTACAATGTGCGTCATATTATAATGAAGACTCTATCTAGATGATATGTAATTAGTCTACTTGATAGTTTTTGCCTAAACCGTTATAATAATGTTGAGCAATGTGACAAGAGTTATAATAATGCTGTGCTAATTTTTTGTTTGCTGAGGCAGAGAAGAAAAAGTGCTTTTATTATAGTGGTAATGACCTTGTATTGTTGTGATTTTGGCAAATTAGACCTAGACACACGCTATATTACGCATAACATCTGTCAGAATCTCATAAATAATAAGAACAATGTGCATTTATTGGACTTATTTATAGTATTATACTCTCTTATTTCATTCATAAAATAAAATATCAAATCACGTTCAAAAACCTTCTAACTTTTTCCTGATTTCTTATGTATTACTACTATGTAATAACAAATTGAGTAATGACGTGAATGATGATTTAAGAAGTTAAACTGGGAAATTACATCAAATTAATACTGAGCTGGATACTTTTTAAATTAATAGCTAAAAGTCACGAATAAGGAAATCTTCCTTGTTATAAGAGAACATATAATAATTAATCACTGTTTATGGATTAAAAAGAACTTCTTGAGCTTAATATTTCATGAACAAAGAATTATACTGAAAGTGTCATCATCATTTTAGTGCAATGAAAAAAATTGGTCGTGATTCGTGTTTTCAATTGAATTTTTTTTTGTTGCTGTTGTTGATTTGATGACAGCATCATCATCATTTTTTCTAAATAAAACTACTACCAACAAAATTTTATAATATTATGTCGCGTCATCTCATCTGGTGTACAGCATCGTTTAATTTGTTAACCGTTAGAATTCTTTTAAAAAACTTTATTGTAGTTTATTTTTGATCGCTAAAATCCGGAAAACAGGCAGATTCAGTTGACAAAAAATATCTTTTTCAATATAAGACGGAAATAAACAGGAGTCATTAGTCTTATTATTAATTTTATGATTTTAGCAAAGGACTTTTGTCATGCTGTCATTGTTGTTTATCATAATAGCTTTGTTTTCAACAATAACATTTGTATTCTAAAAACACTTTTTACAAAACATAGAGTGCTAATTGCTTGAAAACTATTCATTTTGACTTTGAATTTTACAAAAAGACTCACTATTCTGTCTAGCTTGTCGGGGTCGTCTTTATCTAGCAAATGCATCTCTTTAAAAAAAGTTTATCAAGTAGTGAGTTTGTTGGACATTGAGAAAATTGAAATAGTATATAGAGAAGAGAAAAAACACTAGTAGTTGCTGTTGTAATGTTATATGTCTGCAGTTTACTAAACAGGATTTAAATGGCTGACTCATGTGGAGATTTTAATCGTTGCAATGCACACAGCGACTCTTGACTTGAGAGAGTACTGCAAAAAAAAAAAGATTTCCGTGTTACATTCAACTTGAGAACATTGAGAGAATTGAGAAGCAGGTGAATGAATACAAAAGACAGTTTTGTCCTTGCTTCGTCACTATACTTGTGTTGTTGTATCTTATACATTCTTTACTAATCAGTGGTATATACTTTGTCATTACTAAACACATTACAATTACTGTGCTCAGTTATGCATAATACAGACTGTTATTCCTTGTCATTGTTGTTGGAGCAGAATGTGTTTATGCAATTAAAACTCATGTCATGATATGTTTAGAATTCAACTAAAGCCGATATGGATTGAAGTAGAACTGAATTAAATTTACTTCTGCTCCGATTTCTTAGCTATAAATTTGTGAATCGTTGAAGCTTAGCATTGTACAATGATGTAAGATTGTTAGTCATGCAAAACTGACCTTGCAGATTTCCAACGAAATATACAAACCGGACATAGCCAAATTCTGAGCAAAAAAAACGCGACTAAATGATGACATCATCATCATGAGAATATATATAAGTCAGCATACTACTGCTAATTAGCAGCTTTTGTTGTACTTTAGGCTACAAATCATTGATTTACTTTACTACAGTTGTTAGAAACTAGAGCAACTTTAAAAACACTCATAAAATGTTTTAGTCATTTATTAGATATTTTAGTAAGCCGCACACATACATTACATTTTATGAGTTGAGTTCATAAGGGCGTGTTATTAATGTATAAGTTTTAGTAGTTAGCAAAATGTTCATTGCTGAATTATGAGAGCATTTATTACTAAAGAATTTATCGGTCTCGAAAGTTTTTTGATGTCTTATCTCTATCTCTCTCTCTGTGCTGTGAATGTAGAGTAGAGTATGTAACTCTTATTTATGAGATGACATCCAAAATGTGACTCTGTTATTCAGAGTTAGTGAGTATCTCAACAAGTTGTTAGAGTACTACACGAAATGTGCAAGTAAAAAGTCAAATAGTTAAAGGAAGTATAATTAGTTAACTTCTCTTGTCTACAATTTTAAATAGTTGGACATTTAACATTTACTTTTAGGCTTTTATGCTCTATACTCTGTATATATAGTATAACACTACCACCATGTAGATTGAAAACAAGACCATAATTCAGATCAAACAGAAAACTCGATGACAAGTTAAACTTTAATTGTAAATGGACAAACACATATAGAATATAGAATAGAGAGTCAAAGAGGAGATAGTTTGAAAAACATGTCTCTATTGTAGTAATTGTTCCAAATGTGTAAACAGTAAGTTGTAACTAAATAAATCAGTCGTCAGCTTTCATTAGCATTTCGTCAGTCTAGTTTCATGTCAGTAGCTTAGTCAAATATATTATGTGTCTGACTATTTTATTTTACTCTTTGGAGAAAAGTGGGCCTACAAGTGGTGACATTACTATAAACTTTAGAAAGAGACAACAACAGTCAACAACTTTAGAGCAGTGATACTTTATGTGACAGTTGAGAAGCAGTTGAGTTGAAATAATTATTGGCCACTGCAGCTGTGGCTGACAATGGTCAACACATGAACTATATATGCTCTCGACACAATGTTCTTCTTTCACTCTCATCATAAATTTTCTACTGAATTGTATTACACAGACGTGTAATGAATGACTTAATACAATTTAATGACTTGGCTTTGCCCATTTACTATTAGAAACATTAAATACATAAGAGAGTAACATATAGAACGTGGTGCATAAAGTACAACAGACAGAACAATGATCTCTGTTATTGTTGCTTGTGCTCTTATTATTATTTTCTTTCTTCAATTTATGAGTCTTACCACCTCGTATGTTTCATTATCAGCTCACTTTGCATTCAATACGATACTAAATTAGAAATTGAAACAGCCAAAGTTGGCCAAAATGTAAAGAAGTCATTTAATGTTTATTAATGTATTTAGAAAAGGATGCAAAGAGCTCTATATAAGGGCTCAATATATTTTTCTAGATCATTATTTAGTTTATTAGTTTTGGTAGATGATCTATACATCCTATTTTGGTATCAATTTGGATTCAGCTATCTGTCATAACTTATAAGTCAGTTTATATATGTAGTATGCATACAATGATGATATTGACAAATTGATTTTTTAAATAGTATAACTGACCAAAGAGTGAGAGAAACTTTGAAATACTATAATAAAATAGTTATATTTTAAAGGGTGGGTCGACAGCAACGTTGTCCTCTGCTTTTAGATGATTACAACATCATCCCACGTCTACACATAAAGTCTATTACACATATTCTATTAGAGAGATTATTATTATTATGATTAGTGCTGTGATTATATAAGGATATGTTTTAAAAACAAATGTAAATTGTAGTGCCATAGTCGTCATCGTCATATTATTATTATTGAACGTATTCTTTATTAGTCACATAAAAATTTAGAGAGAGCCTTCAAGCCAACCATGTGTAATAATTGTAAATAACGTACTAATAATCTATATACGTTTTTTAAGAGAGAGGACTTCTTATTAACTTTTCTATAATTGAGGTTGATATATGTACATACAGAGGAAAGAGAGAAGTATAAAAAATGTAAGGAGAGAGAGACAAAATTAATGAGAGCAAACAGTTGGTCAAATTATTGTCTACCATCAGTCAGTCTACAGCTCACAGCTTCTTCTAGTAAGACTAGTGAAGTGACCATATTGCAACAATTGATAGAGATGTAATAAATGAGTAGTAAACTAAAGCAATAGAGTGAGTAACACCTTTGTCACAATTCGTCACAAACCAGTTGATGATTTTCACCTACGATATTCTCTTTGATACAATAAGATCTTTAAATGCTAATATACATAATATTAATATGTTTAGCTTAATGATATCTGCGTCATGATTTTAACTTTACGCAACTTTCTATCTATACATATACACTCACTTACAAATATAAAAAGAGTCATATAGCTTCTCTCTAAAATATGCGTGAGATAACAAATTACAACAGGATCCATTGCATATTTTTATGAGAATTACAATAATAATGTTGTAATTCAATATCAGCCTCACATTTGGTTGTTCTCATCTCGTGCGTTTCTTTACAAAAAAAATTGAGCATTGTAAAATTGTATAATATATTGTAGATAATCAAAGGCAATCATAGTATATAATAATAAAATATTCAGGTATATTACATCTCTACGCACATATATACAAATGAAACTGATACATGTATACAATAGATGATGATGATGATGAGGTTGATGATTTTCGTTGTCACAACCGCACTTCTTCTTTGTGGTCTGCTCTAGCTACATGGATTATAGGAATGCATAATAAATTGATAGTGAATATAATGAATGTAGAGCCATCAATACAAAAATCAAGTTGGAAATTAGTTGCAACTCTGTGACCCTTTGCAAATTAAAGAGAGAGAGAGAGAGAGAGAGAGCAAGCAAAGTTCTTTTGACATGCAAAAAAAAATTGTGAGGAATTTTTACAAGGATTTTTTTCTCATTTCAAAAAGCAATTGCCATCATTTCGTCATTATATTTATTGCGATTTGAATTAGTTAAGATGATGAGTCTGCTTGCATACGTTGTTATACATATAATCAGAAGAGAGTAGATTTTGTAGCTTTAAAATTTTTCATTTTTGTTTTATAGTTTATAGTTTAAACTTTGACGTGTAGTTGAAAGAAAAGTAAATTGATATTTACACACTCCTCAATCTCCTCAAAGATTTTTTTATATCATTAGCTCAGCCTCTGTTCTCTCTCTCTCATTACATATTATAATAGATTCAGCAATATAATAATAAGTGGATATTCTTATAATAAATATTTTCGCCTACGCTGTCAATCATGAGTTTCAGATCCAATTACCTTTGTGTTATTACCTAATGTAGCGTATACATAAGATTACTATACATATATCCACCTTAGAGAGATTTTTATTTCAAAGGTAACGGAGATCACATAACAAAATAGATATACAAATGTCACCCTAAGCTATAAATTACCTCTACTCTATTCTATTTCTACCTACATTGTACAATATGTGTACTATATGCCAATCACTTAGCACAAGAAAAAAATTACTACTACTTGATTTTGTTTTTGAAATCAACTAGGTCATTTCCCACACATAGTGTGAAAATAATTAGAGTAATAAACATCACTGAGTGTGGTTGCATATATTGCATAATAAGACGTTTATTTAGTATTGATGATGGTTGTAAAGTAGTAAAGAATGCGGCTTATATAGTAAGTTGAGTACGGGTGTAGGTAGTGATATACAATATACATAATATTATACTTTAGATCAGAAAATTGATTTTAAGATATCTTTTCTACTATTTGCGCTACGTGATCATCACAATCACAACATCAATCAGAGGTATCAATGGATGGATGAATATGCTTGACTAATTTGTTCCTTCCGCTGTCATTGAAAAGTTGGTACAGGTCAGCTCTCTGACATTCTGAGATTAATATCCTTATAGCATCACTACATTTTTCTTGATTCTTTAAAGTACAAAAAAAATTAGACGTATAGTAACAAGCAAAGGCAAAAGTAAAGTAAGAAACAAATATATAACTGCTTTATTTATTTGATATTTGAATTAGTATGCAACTCGAGTAGCTAATGAACGAGACAAATGAATTAGTCTTATAAATGTGACATGAAAAGTCTCTGTTTGTGGGGGGCAGAGTAATATAACGTGGTAAAAATGTCACAAGAAGAAGAGCATTTTTTTGCAAGAATTCTTGAGACTTCTTCTACTTCTGTTCGCTTGTCATGTGAATTGATATTGTTGTCCAAAGTTTTCTAAGCAACAGTATGGATGATATAAAAGCAAAATCAAGTCAAACTAAAAGCCACACACGTTGTTGTTGAAGAATCTCATTTCTATTCATTGAGTGTATAATGATAATCGTGTTTAGATCATTTCTACAAGTGAAAAAGAGGTAGTTCAAAAAAGTCTCTCAATGAAGAAACGACAACAATGCAGGTCAATGCTAAATGAAGATGACATTACAAAATTATGCTGAATCAATGAATGAATTGAAATACATAAATAATGCAAAGAAGAAGAAGATTCCACCCATTAGGAATTTATTTATCTGACTATCAATGATGATAATAAGTTGTTTGCAGTAGCTAAAAGCACACAAAACGAAACAAGAAATCAAATCAGACACAACAACAAAATACATTAGTTTATAAATTATTATTGCAAACTGATTGAGTAACAATAATCAGAAGACATGAGATAACCAAATAATGTCAGTTAGTCATGAGAGACAGACATTTGGTTGAGAGAGGAGTGACATGGCATGACTAGCACTGTATGCAAATAATGGACAAATATATTTACTTTTTTGAACTGGTTAGCCTCTGTTAGAGATATAGAGAAAATTTTTTACTTACTTTGGTCATAATAAAATAAATATATTATTTGATTCTTTGGCTACTGCTCTGCTGATGACTGACTACAGATCTAGAGTCTATATGAATGTTGTCATTGTCGTGCAACTACCGCTGTGCAACATACAATATACACTTAAAGATGTGCGACAGAAAACAAGTTGTTAGAATATTTGTTGATCAACTGTGAGCAGAGAGATTCTCCTTAATTTTTTTTCTGATTTTCTCTCTTCTTCTTGTATGTAATATTTAATGATTATGGAATTCTCAACAACAGTTGGTCTGACTTTGACTTATACAATCAGTCAGTCAGTAGGGGTTGAAGTTCGATTATTATTATTACCTGTAGAATATCCTGAATTTTAATGAGATCATGAAACTAATTGCTAGTTCGAAGTTGGTTCAAGTTTCATATGAGATATTTTAATTTTTTTCTTAAATATTGATTTTACATGTGTAAAATGCAATGACGGCAGAGAGAAGAAACTTGAAAGAAATAACCTTTTTTTTCAAATGTTTACACTTTGCATGTAAAAAGTAATTAAGTTGTGCATGCGTCTGTAATCAGAAAAAAAGCTATATTGAGTTTTTGACCGTGTAAATCTTCTATTTTGTACATGTTTTGCTCAGCAGGCTTACCATTTCCATGCAAAATTATTTAAAAGAAGACAATTAACATAATGGGGTCGTCCTCGCAGCCTCACTCTTTTTGCATAATATTATCATCATGCATTTTCAAAAAAATAATCTTTACTCTTAAGAAAAATATATATTTTGCTATTAACTCAAAGAAAAATACATAATATCAGTACAAGTCGGTTTTCTTCTGTGCAATTACTGCTGATTTGCACTTACTTGGACTCTACTACCATAAAATCTAATAGTCTTGCTCTCGCTCTTGTTTGTCTAGTAGTAACTCATTGATTTTTTGTTTTTGTTGACTCTACACTATAGAATTTTGCATATAGAAATATAATATAAACTGGTCTACTGTATAATAGTAAACAAGAAGAAACAAAATTAATAACCGGAGACCTTTTAACCACATTTAATTTGTATGGATTAATCAGCCAATGTACACAACTTGTTGAAAGGCTATGTGCCAAAATAATGAGTTATGTTTCCAATTCCAACTAACTGTGTATACTCAATTCTTTATTACATTTTGCAATAACAGTAGCAGCCAATAATGAAGAAGCTGTTCGATTAGAAAATGATGTACTGATCAGTTGTGTCATGTCAAAAGTATAAAAAAATCAAAAGATAGAGAGAACTAGTGAATGTTCTTGTTTGCTTGTCTTGTCCTCATCACCGTCATCTTTATTTTAAAAGAGAGCGACATACTATAATATTTGTTGGTCATGCAGAGCAAATATAACAGTAGCTCTGCTACTATTATACTATAGTTTATAATTGTTTGTTGTTACTCAATAATATATTCAATATATATTATATGTCTATATATGTAGACGATTGGCGAAAAAGATCAATTAACATTTTGCGCGAGATTATCCCCTGCTATGCAACTATGTTCAACAGTTCATTTCTAATGTTGCTCATAAATTGACTTTTGTTGACTTTATGTATATCGTATATAGTATAGTACAGTTTTTCTTCATCATTGGTATGTCATTATAATTACACTATAGAAATGCTTCTCATGTTTAGAAATGTAACAATAAACATTTTAAGAGGTCTATGTAGTTCATCAAAGAGGACAGTTGACATGAGCAAATGAACGAATTGGAATTTGTAATAAGTACTATAGTTATAGTATATGCTCAATGAAAATTTCAAATCATTTCCATACCACCTTCTGTCCTGTCGGTCATTCTCTTATCAACAACAAGCTTACTTAAACAAATGACATTAGCATCAACATTTCAGAACCAAAATCGTGATATCTGCAAAGAATCTCTTTCTCTTGTCGTTTTTTTTGAGTGAGCATTGTAGCATTATATATAAATATATTGTATAAGAAAGAAGAATAAGGTGACTTGACTTTTGGTTTTGAGAGGCCGACGTGTTTAGACTCTTTAATTACTGATTACTGACAATCTAAGAGCTATGCAAGAGCCCATAATGTTTATCTACATGACTATAGTGACACGATGAGGCTATTACAACTCATTGCTACTTTACTTCATGCAGTGCTCATGCTACGATTTAATCGGTTAGGTCAACTTATAATATTAACAACAATATTAATGGGTGCAAGACTCATAATTTTTTTTCATTTCACTCTCATATACAGTATAATATTTAAACGTGACAGGACAGGTAACTATATGTAATATTTATGTGGTGGAATTTTGCATTTTCACATTTTGTGTGTGTACAAGCAATATATATATATATAGCAAAGTTGATTTGATATGTACAATATATCCATTAGGCATATATACTTGTGTTTGCAGATGCATAAAAGTGTGAGAAATGAAAATGAAAGCTGTTAAATATTTTAGAGGTGGGCCAAATGAGTCAAACCCATCAGTCAAAAGCTTTTTAACTTATTCCACTCCTCTGACAACTAATGGTTAGTAACTGCTCAAATCGTGTTGTCAAAAATACTATTATATAGCACCTTACTACATAAACATTGTATATAGACATATATGAATCAAAATATTTGCACTTTTTTGCTTGACTTGCTCTCTCGTCAGCTCTTTAAAAGGTAGAAATTACAACCAAATATTGAAGATAAGAAGCTAATACTAAATGTAACTGGGACAATGACATCCTCATTTATATCCCTGGAGCAAATGCTATATTACATCTCATGTAATAATCATATATATAGTCAAACCAAACACACGCAAATATATTTAGCTCTAGGTTATTATATAACTTTATAGTCAGTTCAGTAGTAGAAAAAAAACAGTAGATGTGAGAAACAACATGTAAAGAGATATAATATGATGACCATTTAGCTATTATAGAGAAACACTTTAGTCTCATTACCTATATAATGTGTGTAATTGTTCGTTTACTTTGACTCTTTTAAGTATTTAATATTTATACAACTACGGTTAAAAAGAGTTGATGAATGATTCGTATATAGTACATTTGACCATATTGACTTGACTCTTTGGTGGCTAATCAGCATTCTAAATGAATACACTTATATGCTGCATGCAAGTATTTTGCACTCACTTGACATGATCTTTGATTTGGTTTGTTTAGTTAACTTTGCTAACTAACATAAGTAAAAAGTAAATATAAGAAACCATCAAATCCTTCAGAAAAAATGTAAAAGGACACAATAACAAACAACAAGAGAAGAAGAGATGTAGTTAGTTAGCCTAAGTAGTTTGTGAGCTTGTATACATAAGAAGAAGAAGAAGAAGAGTTATAAAAACAACACTATATAGTATTCACTTGTTGTTGGCAATGTTGTGAAAAGAGTCAATAAGAAAGAGTAGAAAAATACAATGATGCTCTTAATGGTGTTAGTTTGACTGGCAGCTTTGCAGTGCAATTTGTTATATTTTATGAAGGGGATGAGAGATTTGTTTGAGAGATTTGTTGGCACCTATTGTCTTCTACGGTAATTATTTATCTTCTTCTTTTTTTGTTCGTTTGTTAAAAACATTCAACTCTCATTTTGAAAAGAAGAAGACGACAACTCTCTTATCATATGATTGCACTTTTCCTAACTAGCTGCATACAACAAACGATTAGCAACACAAAATTTCTTATTAGCCATATAAACAATTCGTCCAATTAAATCTTATGACTAGTTACGTTCATTACCATTTGTTAAATAGAAAAAGGATTTAAAAGTTAATCGTACACTTTACAGTATTACAACTATACATATTGAAGCTATAAGTAAATCATTTTTCAACATTTTTTTTATTACCCCTTACCTTGCTGATTATCATGCTGAGTGAAGATGAGAAAAGTTCATATTATTGACGACTGACTAAAAGTGTATAGCCAGTAGCTAAAAGAGCAAGTTCATTCAAATGACGACAACAGAGAGAAGAGAACAGTTGACGTCTCATCAATTCAGAAAAGAAATACTGAGAATGGTTGATGGTGATTAAATTAACATGTAAAAAGAGAAAAGTTTAAATACAAATGCCCTCACTACATAATATTAGTAGTACTTTTTTTCTACTTGTGACTCTTTTATTACTTATATTATTATTATATGGTCAAGCAGTCAATCGGCTTAAGAAGCAATTATGGCTACAACTCTAATGTCTTTATCTCTATTGAGAGATTTATGCAATGAAGCGTAAAGCAATAATAATAATATAGTTAGACTATTCTGTTGTGCTGCAAGCAACAACATTCCTTATTGATTTCTCTCTTTGACAGCTTCTAATATCTTCAACTAATATAATGATAATAATGATGCATCTCTATACTCTATATACATAGTCTCTTTTGAATGCTTATATGCATTTTGGATTACGCCTTCAACCCTTCTCTCTCTCTTATATTAATTTTTGTCTTTATCTTCATCTCTTCTGTTTGGATACCTCCAAGTCTCTTTACCGACTTGATTGAAGAATGATGTTCAACAATAAGAAAAGAAGGAATTTCCCACTTGCTTTAGACTAGAGAGATTGACATTAGACATATTATAACACAGAAGTTGTATCCTTCACACTAAAGTAATTTCATGAGCAATTGCATTATTATCGTCAGCATTTAAATACATAACTATGCGTGTAATATCAACAAGCAAAAAAATGAATCAACTTGGTTTGGCCCTAGTGACCTATTGCCTACGGCTTTTCAATTGCAGCAATTCTCTGGATTTTCTCATTACTTATACACGCTTATGATAAGTCTGTTTCATTGTGTTCAACTTGTGTAACGGGAACATTGCCACGTATAGAGTACATACTGCACATAAATAGTATATTTTTATATGTTGATATGGTCTCAGCAAGACCTAAGACTTTTAAAACGAACTCCATTCATTGTTTTGTGGTAATAATGCTAAAACAAATTTGTGATATATATGTAAGAAGAACATAATAATATTATAAGAGAGAAATTCCACCATTATTATCAGCAGCAGCAGCAATGTCAAAAGAGATTTGATTTTATTACCTTGACACATCTGCCACTCATCGTCTTTATACTTTGATATAACGCATTATTGTCAAAATACAGGTTTACTTTATGCTATATACAATGTCTACAACACAAATCATCCATTTTATCAACTTATGGTAGTGACATGTAGTTAGTAGTTGGAATTTCATAAAGAAATGAATTCATGTTGACAATTGAGAATTTTATTACACATTTCTATGCGTATAACAACAAGATGATAAATGCTCGCACGTAGTAATAAGTTGGCAAAGAAAAAAATTGACAAGAGAGATATAATAACAAGTAAGAGATATCATATCGTATAACTCTTTATTGAAACGAGAGAGTCAGAAGACGTGATGTCTAAAGAGTCTAGACTACTAATCTTTGTTTTCTGAGATTTGAAGAAATATGACATTGACTCTGTGAAATGGATGATTTAAGTTGACCCTCAAATTGAGGGTTTGTAATTTGATACGTGATGGTATAAAGATGTGTAAAAAACATGATTGAAACAAAAACTGTTTAAGTATTCAATTAGTAATTAGATACTACTTGCGTATACATATGATTACACTTTGATAGTGTTTGCAATTTCCGTAATCATGTACAAATAGCCAAGTGAGTGCTATATAATAAACAAGATGCATTTAGTCTTTGAAATCTTCAATGATTCACTCACGTATTGTTGTCAATAATGAGATCACGTCCGAATCTATGATGAAATGTAATAGAAATGATTATTATAATGACGAAGCTTCTTCAGAAAATCAACTAGATGTACTTATCGTATCTGAAGACAAGTTAAGACTAGTGAAGAATCATCCAAAAAATACTTTAACAGAAGTTGAACTTAATAAAAATTTGTATCTTTCCAAACTGGTGCAAATCCATCTAACAATGTTTTTAGAGTGTGAAAATCATCTAAAATATTTTAGTAGGCACTGAACTCTTGAGTATATTACAAGTCACATTCTGAAAATTACTTCTACTCTGGATTTCAATACAAAAATGTTACAACTTGTACTTTGACAACATTCATGCTTGACAGATACAAAAGAAAGTATTTTATGAACACATGATTCTATACGACTTCTACGAGTCATAAAACAACAAATGTCATCAACTTATATATTTTGATATAAAACTTTTTTTTACGATCAATCTTTCTTCATTTCTTGTTTGATATCTATTTTGCAGATCGGGAGCAAAGTTTCACGGAGAAGCAACGTTACGACGGCTGGTACAACAACTTAGCACATCCTGAATGGGGATCAGTTGGTAAGAAGCTCTATATATTATCTCTTTTATAATCAAAAAAAATCACAATCTCTCATCTCACAAGAGAATTCGTAGTATCATCTTAGTAATCTGTAACAACACAACAACATTGCAAAAACTTGTAGCAAATCTGTACATACGACAGTTTCAATTTAAAAAAATCCTACTACTTTATACTTTTATGACTTTATTTCATATATAACTGCAATGCTATACTATATCTCTTATATAAATGAACTTGTCTTTTCTCTAGCTATGATCTTCTGACAGTCTCTAAAAAACTTTTTAACACTTCAACGACTTCAAGTCCAATATTTATATCCTAAACCAAATCATATTTTGTACTTTCTGTCATCACTGTTAGAAAACAACCTTTGATCTGATCCTTATATCTTTCAAGAGAGATGGAAACAAAAGATATTGCACTATATAGACTAATTTTTGTTCTTGTCTCTACATTATGAGAAAGACTATAATATGATGACAATGTTTCATTTTTAACTGGGTCAAAATGACTAACTAGCACTTTCTACTACTACTACTTCTGACTATAGACAACAAGAAAGACTTCATTTGCCTCTTGCTGCTTCCAACACCATAAAATATTGATTTTTTTAATTTACTAAATTCCATTCCTTGATTGAAATGTACCACTGACTGTTACATTGTTACACATATGACGACGACGACGAATATTTATTTATAGTAGCTTAGTATGTAGTAGTAGTACTATTTGCAAAATAGATTTATTCTCTTGTATTGAAAAGATAAGTTCATTTAAACTCTCCACATGACATCTTGTATACTTGCTTGGACACAATCGTACGAAAATAATTTACACATTTATTATTTGATAACGTCTTATGAATGAATATGCTCTTGAAATGCAAAGCATGTCTAATAGATTTTTAATGGTTTTTTAATATTTAATTTTCTTTTTTCATTTTACAGATAGCCAACTAACGCGAAAGACACCTCCAAGTTATGCAGACGGCGTTTACATGCTTGCAGGTCAGAATCGTCCTAGTCCAAGAAAATTGAGTCAAGTTTTCATGAAAGGAGAAGATGGCTTGGGCTCAACTCGAAATCGTACTGCCATGTTAGCATTCTTCGGTAAGAAAGAATAAATAATAATAATAATGTGATATATATATCTTATCTGCCCTACTTTTTTCGCCTCTCCTAATATATAATCATAGACATTATACAATAGTATAGTAGTAGTAGTAAGTAAGTAAGAACATGCAGTGCAATAATGTTTCACTACTGTCATCACTGCAAGAAAAGTGCAATGCATACATAATAGGTATAATAGTTAGTTATGCTATAGACACGTATAGTAGTAACTGTAACAAGATGGCTGACTGACTGTTATTTTATTTTATGTGGTAAAAGAAAGAGAGAATGAAAGAAGTTGATTGAATCCCTTTTTGATGACTGACGAGACGACCTAGTAAATAGATACATGATATTTATCTTGTACAATGTGCTGTTGTGCTTTATAATGTAACAATGAACCACAAGAAGAACATATATTATATATTTATGTGTAGAAGAGAATCTCTTATAATAATAACAAGAACAATTTTACAATATGATGTATGACATGTGAGACCCGTTATTATTATTATTGTTATTACATACCATATTCACTCTGTTACAGAATAGATGAGTAGTAGAGAGAGAGTACTGAATGAACTGATATGCATTTGTGTGTCATGCTACACTTTGTGGAAGATGAATGAAATTGAAATTATTATAATACACAAAAACATCAAATCTCAGAAGACGTAGTCTTCTTATGATTACATGATTACAATTTTTGTAAATTAGAAAAAAGTGAGAAAGTGGCAAACTCGTCACATTTAAGCAGATTTTTATACACACCGATAATTTTTCTTGTACATATATCTCGTCAAAAGAGCCTTAAGGGATTTTATTAAAGTGGTTTTTGATTTGACAGTGTAAATTTATGTAGTATGATAATATGATAATTTGCTGTTGATTGAGACTATGAAAAAAGAAGTAGATGTATGTGTGTACATACTATAACACTCATAAAAATGCTTCTCTTCTATTTTTTTCAGGTCAAGTCGTTTCATCCGAGATTCTTATGGCAAGTGAATCTGGATGTCCTATAGAAATGCATCGAATTGATATTGAAAAGTGTGATGAAATGTACGACAAAGACTGTAGAGGAAATCGCTACATGCCATTTCATAGAGCTGGCTATGATAGAAAAACTGGACAAAGTCCTAATCGTCCAAGAGAACAAGTAAGACCAACTAGTTAACTTCAATTCATTATTTCGTATTACTTAACATGATATTTAGCATTGATTTTTCAAAACATTGCTAATTCATAAAACCTCAAAAGGTCATTTTCTCCACAAATATTTACGTCTGTTATTGTGGCTTTGACTTTTTCTTTTTATTCATGGTTATAATAATACTTTACCACAGTATCGCACAATTGTAAAAAGGTATTATGTAATAAACATTATATTAAGCTCTGCTCATATATATATATATATATATTTATAGTCAAGTCATTCAGAATGGTAATAGACTATGAAAAATTTTACTAGTGAAACGCTTATTATATTATATAACAGAGCTAGAGATGCAAAAGAATGATTTGTTTTACTTGTATGTGTATAAAATCCTAAACTACGCTTAAAATTTACGTTTATTTTACCTTCTCTTTCAGTCCTTTAGACACTTGACTGCTCATTCGTGACAGATGCTGTTATTGTCATACTCTACTCATATAGTCGACACTAACTGCATCATTATATATCCCTATTGTTGCAGTCATATAGTTAGTTACCACATTACTGATTACTTATATATATACTGCTGTGCTACGTACTTTTTAGTAATTTTACCAAAACGCAAAAATTATAGGCTTAAATTAGCATTGCACCTAGTACTCATTTAGTCATCATAAAAGACAAAGTAATATTTTCCGCCTAATTTTGTCATCTTATTCACAACAACGTAGATATAACTATACAATCACCTATACTATTCTTTCCATAATTCTTGAATATTCCATTGCATTACGTACTATAACAGAGTCATAGTCATGTGCTAGACTTGTGTTATGATGATTAATGCAATGAGACAATATTGAGGACAAGGGCACCTAAGGTTGTTGCAAATGGACAACTTAGTAGTAGCAGCAAGATTTGTTATATCTCATACATATAATATGTAATGTATATATAAGAATAAGACAATCTAACAACAACACGCAATTTGATTTTGAGGTTTTCCCAAAAATGACAATTCATGCTCTCTCTCTCAGTTGTTACATCCTTATTAGATTTATGCAAACAAAATTTTCTTCTATATGATATAGTAGTGATTAAAAGACTTTTCACCATTTAGTAGTTGTTAGACAGAGAGAGAGATATATATTATAGATAGAGAGAGAATAAAGTTGTTACATATTGAAATGGAAATAACATGAGAAGATTGACGTGTGTACTTTACATGCAATTAAAATGCTGCCCTACCCATTTTAATGTTAAGCACGCTACCATTATTATAGTTAGTATAGTAGAAGAAGAGTAAGTAGATCTATAAAGGATATATAGTAAAATGTATTAACTACTGCCGAAGAGAGCTAGCAAGTCGTCACAAGTACTTAAATGGATAATACAAAACATAAAAAGTCAAACATTATAATAAAGTCATTTTTGCATATTATGCTGGTTTGGCTTACAAAAAATAATTTGTATTCATGTCGTATAGAGTTAGTAAAAGGTTAATTGCATTGATTAATGACTTTGATAATAATTTGCTAATATTTTCATCATCATCTTCTTCTTCTCTCACATTACAGACAAACAAAATGACAAGTTGGATTGATGGAAGTTTCATCTATAGTAAGTTTTTTTTTATTTAATTTTAGCCTACACTGGCATCAAAATATTTTTCATAAATTGACCCAACAAAATGTGGCAGTGAAAGTCATCATGCGACGTCAAACATGTTCATAAAAAACGGAAATAATCATTTTCGTTAATTTTTTTTAGGTACATCAGAAGCTTGGGTCTCAGTAATGCGTTCATTTGTTAATGGAACTTTTCGTACTGATGGCTCTGGAAAATTACCACCAAGAAATACAGAAAGAGTACCATTAAGTAATGCACCATCACCTCATGTACTTCGAATGTTAAATCCAGAAAGAATGTTTTTACTTGGTGATCCTCGTACAAATCAAAATCCAGCATTACTAGCATTTGGTATATTATTTTTTAAATGGCATAATGTTGTTGCTGGTAGAATACAAGAAGCTAATCCAACATGGACTGATGAAGAAATATTTCAAAGAGCTCGTCGTTTTGTTATTGCTACATTACAAAATGTTATCATGTATGAGTATTTACCAGCATTTTTGAATGAAGGACTTGCACCTTATGATGGCTATAAAGGAGACACTCATCCAGGTATAACTCATGTATTTCAAAGTGCAGCATTTCGTTTTGGACATACTCTTATTCCTCCTGGAATTTATCGTCGTGATGGTCAATGTCATTTTCGTGAGACAGCTAATGGTGCTCCAGCTATTAGATTATGTGCTACTTGGTGGGATTCTGATGATGTGCTAGCATCATCATCATATGAAGAAATTCTACTTGGAATGAGTTCACAAATTGCTGAAAAAGAAGATAGGATTCTATGCTCTGATGTCAGAGATAAATTATTTGGACCTATGGATTTTTCTAGAAGAGATTTAGGTGCATTAAATATTATGAGAGGAAGAGATAATGGATTACCTGATTATAATACTGTAAGAAAATGTTTTGGATTGGATAAAGTAACAAATTGGACAGAAATTAATCCATCTTTATACTCAAAAGAACCTGAACTATTTCAAAAATTGGAATTATTATATGGTAGCAATCTTAATAATATTGATTTATATTTGGGTGGAATGTTAGAAACAGCAAATGGTCCTGGTCCTTTATTTAAAGCTATAATATTAGAACAATTTCGTAGAATAAGAGATGCAGATCGATTTTGGTTTGAAAATACTGAAAATGGAATATTTACACCAGATGAAATTAAAGAAATTCAAAGAATTCGATTATCTGATATTATTATTAATAGTACAAGAATAACAAGAAGTGACTTACAACGTGATGTTTTTACATGGGAAGCTGGAGATCCTTGTCCTCAACCAATGCAACTTAATGCTACAGTACTAGAACCATGTAGCTATTTACAAGGATTTGATTATTTTGAAGGTAGTGAAGTGGCATATATTTATGCATGTGTCTTCTTAGGATTTGTACCAATCGTATGTGCTGGAGCTGGATATGGTGTCGTTAAATTACAAAATAGTCGTCGTCGTCGTCTAAAAATGAAACAAGAAGAAAACAATAATGGTAAATCTGTTGATAAAATGATTGTTAGAGAATGGCTTCATCAAAATCATAAAAGATTAGTCAAATTAAAGTGTAAGTAAATAATATTATATTATAATATGTCTGTAAGTATACAAGTCAAATAACCTAATCTTATGAATTTAATTGTATAGTTGGACCAGATGAAGCAATATACATAGTGAATAGAAAAGGTGAAAAACTAAGAACAGTGAATATTAGACAAGTAGAAACATTAGTAATTGAAACAACACAAGATGCTAGAAAAAAAGCTATGATGCTTATACGTGTGCCAAGAGATCATGATTTAGTATTGGAATTTGATTCTCATCATGCAAGAACAAAATTTTTATCAAAATTGGATGGATTTTTAAGAAGCTTAAAGAAATCATTAGAAAATCATCCTACATATAGAGAACCAATGTTAACTAATGCTGAAACTAAAGAGAGGAGACAAAAAAGATTAGAACATTTCTTCCGTGAAGCTTATGCTCTAACATTTGGTTTAAAACCTGGAGAAAAAAGAAAGTTTGAAGAAGTTAGCTCTGATGTGATTATGGTTATGAGAACTTCTCTAACACCTTCTGAATTTGCTGGAGCTTTAGGAATGAAATCTGATGCTGTATTTGTTAAAAGAATGTTTAATATTGTTGATAAAGATGGTGATGGAAGAATCTCATTTCAAGAATTTTTAGATACTGTTGTTCTCTTTAGTAAAGGTCGTACAGAAGAAAAGTTGCGAATCATCTTTGACATGTGTGACTATGATCGAAATGGTGTTATTGATAAAACTGAATTAAGTGAGATGCTTCGCTCACTTGTAGATATAGCTAAAACAAATAGTTTGTCAAATGAAGAAGTGACAGAGCTTATTGATGGTATGTTTAAAAATGCTGGTATGGAAAATAAGGATCATTTGTCATATGATGACTTCAAGTTGATGATGAAAGAATACAAAGTGGATTTCGTAGCTATTGGTCTTGATTGTAAAGGAGCTAAACAAAATTTTCTGGACACGTCAACAAATGTAGCCAGGTTAGTTTTTTCTTCTCTTCTCTTCTTATGCCTTATCATAAAAACATATTTTATTATACATCTTTTCTTTTCTTATGGTTCACAATGCCATAACTATATGAATTCTTCATATTTCATAGCCATTTTAGAATATATATATACTTTTCTTCACACTTACTCACTTGACTCTTTATATGGCACTGATATGATAGTATATAGTAGTCAAAAAGTCTCTCGAGGTTAATTTATTTTCTAATTTATGACTTTTGGGCTTGGTTCTCTCTCTCTCTCTCTCTTTCTACACATAGATTATTATTACCATTACTACTACTTTTACTATATAATATTATTTTGATATTTTATAGAATGACCAGTTTCCACATTGATGCAGTTCATGAAAAGTACCGGTCTAAAATACGAAAACAGTGGGATTGCCTGACGACATTTCTTGAAGAGAACCGTCAACATATTTTCTACTTGTTCGTCTTCTATGTTGTCACAATTGCTCTTTTTGTTGAGAGATTCATACGTAAGAAGCTAACACTCTTATATTTTTTTATTACTCTTTTTTTCGCGTAGGACGAAGGACCCACCCAAGCAAAACATCAATATCTATATCTCTCTATAAGATCTCACTCTTCTAGTAGCATACATGTTAAATAGTTAATATCGTTAATATGTTAACGACCAAAAGACTAAATGGTCTCGACCGACCTCTTTTACTCAATTCAATATTTAATGTTTTTCCCAATGACAAGAAAAAGAAATATTATATGAGTCAATTATCACTCACTACTCTATAGATATGATATTGGAAAGTTTTCACAATCTTTATAGTTATCTAAAGTATCGATAGTTATTTAGTAGTTGGTCATTTGGCCCTATTGCATGCAAACTTTTTTTTTTGACAGCCAATGTTTCATTCATCGTTTTTCTTCAACTTGTAATTTCACACGTCTTCAACTACTATATACTATACACAAGACAAGACACAAATATATAAAATTAATAAGTGTGTCTAACTAGTGTATGTACACCTGCAAAGAGCTACATATACAACGCTTCATCTTCATCCTAGTTAGAAAGCTCAACCATAATTGAACAGCTAATTTACAATTATTTTAAGTAATAGCCCATTGTATTCTCTTAAGGATTTATAGCAATTAGACTCAAAGTTAGCATATTCTTCTTGAGAAGAAGACAACCAAAGTAGTAATAATAATGTTAATATCAAAAAAACTTTTTGAGAATGAAGGGCGGCCATATAAAGTAGAAAAACTGACGGTGCTAGTTAGTTAGAGAGAGAAAATTAACCATCATTGAGTTTAGTTTTACCTTACTCATTGAGCATTGAACAGAATTTACAATTTATATATGAACCAGTTTGTTATTTCACATTTGCATTTTTTTGGATCATTTAGAAAAAAGATTTAAGAGCTGAGCTTTTTAGAAAAAAATATTCTAATGTAATGTAGATTATATGCACTCTGAAGTAATAATGTTTGAGAAATGACATTTACATTATTATTATTACCTTTTTTTGAGGAGAAGTAGAGTATTAATATTCATAAATGAAATAGTTTTTTTTCATGATGTAATATATGTATCATGTTTGTCTACTTTTTTATGTAAATTGTTGTACCGTAGTAGTATTCTCATTGAAAATTTTTGATCTTTTAAGGAGTGTCGGATTCTTTTGGGTGCTCATTTTGCTCTTACATTATTTGATGTACTATCATTTAAATATTTTATGAGGTTAGAGAACTGATTATGAATCACTTGAGTTAGGTTAGGGCTTGACATGACAGATATAAATTTACCGTCATATGCAAATATAGTATATATTAGCTAACTAACTATGTTATAGTACTTTTGCTAAGAAAGAAAAAACCAACTATTTACTTCATTGACTGTAATTGACACCGCCGCTTCACATGGTGTCAAAGTGATTTTCACCGCCTTTAATTAAGTCATAACTTGTTTCAATTGTCAGTTGAGTAAGTAGTCAGCTTTTAATACATAACAAACATAAGCAGATTTGCAAAATGTAAATGAGATTTTTCTTATCTACTAAACTATCAAGTCTCAATGATTCGATTTTAATTGTTGTCAATAAAATGATCTACTAGTGTAGTCCAATTTAAAATAGCGTTTATTATTTTTTCTCGTTCTTTCGTTCAAATAGCCAATTAACTCAGTTTGTCTTAGCATATGTAATGTTGAATGTAATGTCTTGTGTAGTATAAGAAGATAATCTCTTTTTTGAGATGCGACCAAGATCGAAATCTTATTATAGTCAGAGAGAGAATATGTATACATATAAAAAATTGTCTATGTAGAATTAATGACCATCCAGTAGTTATAATAATATGATCGTTATATTACAGCTCTACTGCAACATAATATATATATGAAATGTGCAACCAGTTTTTCTTCTTTATTTGTCTGTTAAGATTTTATTGGTTTATTGCCAACTGGAATATATAGTACTATATAATATACGTCTCTCTGCATTGTTGCATGCAATAATTTATTTGCTAATAATATTCTGAAATAGTTGGACAGAGAGAAGACAAGTCAAAAATACAAGAAAAATTATAGAGATTTTATTTATTCCCCTTCCGTTTCCTTATTTAGAGAAGATGATGAGAGATTACACAAAAGTGATGACAATTGACACTATGACCTTTGACTCTGTGTAGGAGTTTATGATAATAAATGGTTTCTTTTTTTTCTGGTTCTTTTCAGATTACTCATTTATGACTGAGCATACAGATTTAAGACATATAATGGGAGTTGGAATAGCAATTACTCGTGGAGCAGCAGCATCCCTTTCATTTTGCTACAGTCTTTTATTACTAACAATGTCAAGAAATCTTCTAACAAAATTAAAAGAGTCACCAATTCAACAATATATTCCACTTGACTCTCATATCCAATTTCACAAAATTGTTGCCTGTACAGCTCTATTCTTCTCATTACTTCATACAGTTGGTCATATTGTTAATTTCTACCATGTCTCAACTCAACCTGTGGATCATCTACGTTGTTTAACTAAAGAAATGTTATTTACTTCTGATTTCCGTCCAACTATATCATATTGGCTATTTCAAACTGTAACAGGAGTCACAGGTGTCATGCTTTTTACAGTAATGACAATTATATTTACATTTGCTCATCCAACAATAAGGAAAAGTGCTTACAAATTCTTTCTCTCTGCTCATAAACTTTACATTGTTCTCTACATCTTATGTCTCATTCATGGCTTAGCAAGATTAACAGGAGCACCAAGATTTTGGATGTTTTTCTTAATTCCAGGAATAGTTTATGCAATTGATAAAGTAATTTCTCTTCGAACAAAATATATGGAATTGGATATTATTGAAACGGAATTGTTGCCATCAGATGTTATCAAGATTAGATACTATCGTCCACCTAATTTTAAATATCTTAGTGGACAATGGGTTCGCTTATCGTGTACTTCTTTTAGACCACATGAGTTTCATTCTTTTACTCTGACATCAGCTCCTCATGAAAATTTTCTATCGTGTCATATCAAGGCTCAAGGTCCTTGGACTTGGAAACTAAGAAATTATTTTGATCCTTGTAATTATAATCCTGAAGAGGATAGTCCTAAAGTAAGAATAATAATACATTTTCTTAAGACATAAGACTTTGAGTTCTAATATTTTTTGTATTTTATATAATTTATATAGATAAGACTGGAAGGACCTTTCGGAGGTGGAAATCAAGACTGGTACAAATTTGAGGTTGCGGTAATGGTTGGTGGAGGAATTGGTGTAAGTTTGGGCTAAAAATAATTTTTAACTGACTGTCAAAGAGTTTATTTTTAATTTAGAATTTAAATTATTTATAGGTAACGCCATACGCTTCAATACTCAATGATTTAGTTTTTGGTACATCAACCAATCGCTATTCTGGAGTAGCCTGTAAAAAGGTAAAACAAGGAGAAAATTAATAAATCTGTTTTTGTTTCTTATGGAATGAAATTCTTTTTTTGCTTTCTATAGGTATACTTCTTATGGATCTGTCCATCTCATCGGCATTTCGAGTGGTTTATCGACGTACTGAGAGACGTTGAGAAAAAAGATGTGACCAATGTTCTAGAGATTCACATCTTTATTACACAGTTTTTTCACAAGTTTGATTTGCGTACAACAATGTTGGTAAGTGTGCCAAAATTCCACAAAAAGAGTTAAATTGTGAAATATATATTATTTCTCTTATTTGCTCTTAACCTTCAATAGTAATACAAAGTGCAAAGCACGCATCTTTTTCATGCCATGCAATAATATATAGTTAGTAATAAAAATGCCGGAATGTTTTCATCTTTTTATTTCTGTCATGTTTACCACATAATTTTTGCCAACAGTGATAATTGATTTCCCGATTTAAGAAAATATATATATTTTCTAACTGTATGTACAAGGCAAAAAAGTAACACAATCGAGTATAATATAATAGAAGATTGTGCAGTAGACGACAACATGCTGCTGTAACTCATCAAGATCTTTACACCAAAAGTGACTTTTTATGACGACAACTTTTGCCTTCGTTTCACCTTTTGAGACCTTTTTTGATGTACACGTGTGTAGTATAACTTATCTAATGTACATAATACATTTATACAGTAAACTAACAGCTATAGCTTCTCATCTTTTTTCTGTCTCTTTGTGTGAGATTTTTGTTACTCTTTGCATCATGCAGCAGTTGACGACGTCAACATCTCAAAAATGATTAGATTGATGTAAATGCACTGTACTCTAACTGTACACAGACCAATTAGCAAAATAAATGTTTTCCTGATGTGATATACAGCATATATGTTTATTTAGAAAAGTTTATAGAAACAAAACGTTGCGTCTGTATGTGTATACAAGACTTATTGATAATTACACACGTTAGAAGATGGAATTGACTGGCATGACATGACATGACACAAGGACAACTAGATTACCCCATTATTAATTTACTCAATTTTGTAGTTCTTTTATATGTACACACACGAAGCAAAAGCTATGAAGTTTACTTTATATACTTGATATACTTTGATAATAATTAATTGATTCTTTACAATTAAATTCGTTCAACTAATATTTAATTTTATTTTTTCTATTTCTTATTTACAGTACATTTGTGAGAATCACTTCCAAAGACTTTCAAAGAAGAGTATGTTCACAGGTCTAAAAGTAAGGAAGAAGAAAATCAATGATATATACAGTAATTATTTTTGTGATGATTGGATTTCTAATTATTTTGTTTATCTTCTAAAGGCTATCAATCATTTTGGGCGTCCTGACATGACGTCATTTTTAAAGTTTGTTCAAAAGAAGCATAGCTATGTGAGCAAAATTGGAGTGTTCAGTTGTGGGTGAGTTGGAATTTTTATTATAAAGAATTGAACTCGAAATAAAGTATTTGAATTTGAACTCTGTATTAATTACTCTGTAATCTTTCTAGTCCAAGACCACTTACAAAAAGTATTATGTCTTCATGTGAAGAAGTGAATAAAGGCAGAAAACTACCTTATTTTATACATCATTTCGAAAATTTTGGATAAGAATCAATGCCGAAAAAATTATTATTATTATTATTAATTATTATGTATTACAATGTTTTTATTGTCAGTTATAGTCTTCTATTCTCTGTATCTTTTTTGTGATATGAATTCAATGCAGTAATGTAAAGCAATACGTAACGTAACATATTATTTGTAAATGTTGTGCCTATGATATGTTAAATATATATAGCGAAACAAAAGTTATTTTTTCAAAGCTCAACAATTTCACAATTTTTTATTTTGCTTCCTGACGATAACAAATAAGAAGTAGGATAACATATCATATACTAAGTTAGCGTCAACTTTATTTTGGATAATGTTGTAAAAAACAAAAATTGACAGCATGAATTTGTCATAAATTTACTAAACAAAAGAATACAGACAATATCTTCCAATTCAATATGTAATTCCAGCCATTATAAAATGGTTCCAGGATGAGACAAGAAAAGTTCAGGAAGCTATTAGAAGAAATGTTAAGTGGAATTGATTCAAATAAAGGAAATATCAAAAGGAGCTTCTCAACAATTTAATTGATGGGTGTACGTTGGCAAAATAGTAATTTCAGGACTTGTTAAACCAAAGAGATAAAAAAAATTACACAATATCAAAATATTGTTCCACGAGTGACTAATAAAAATTATCACTAATTTGTCTGTTCAGTTTCAATCATATATAACGAAATTGCTTGTATCACAAAGAAATAATTTCACCTGAATTTCTGTAAATGGCATTTTATTAATCTCCTAATTCCATTAAAACTTGTTATCTGTAGCAAGTAATGATAAGATGGATTAAGACATGTGTTACAGATCATTTCAACAAGTTTTGTGCTTTCATATAATTTCTCAAGACTATCTTGTGATGAGTCGACTCATATTATCTGAAATCTTTTCACCTTTCTAATGACACAAACAACATAAGCTACAAAAATATCATTTAGTTTGTATAGATACCACTTTTTCAGTTTATAAATTTAGAATTTGTGCTTTGGAGAAAATTCGTTATGTTGTAGTACTTGCAGTAAAAAGTCATACAATTTCTGATTACCATATATCTTTAATGCACTCACAATAAAAATAAATGATGATATTAGCAATTAATGTCACAAAGTTGTACATTTTACTATTTGTTTTACTATGTATCATGTCAATTTAGAATAAATCCAATGAAATATTATCAATAAAGCATTATTTCATAAATATGAAGCGTCAAGTAAGCAAAGTTTTATGTAATAGTTAGTCTGGCTCCAGTTACTAAATAAAATTGTGCACAAGCAAAGATTAAAGCATTTATGGAAAACACTTTATGTCTTTTTATCAAATTACTACATGCAATGTTGAATATATGTAGGTACATGCAAAACTAAATGTAGAGTGTTAACTAATATTTTTAAATATGAAAAAACAATAGGATGCAGATTTCAGAAACTTGTATAAAGTATAATATAATATAAAATGACACAGTATTTAATGAATACTATTCATAGCAGTTTTTTGCAAATGTTGTAAAGCTAGCTGTTATAAGTAATACCCAGCTTACTCCAAAAATTCCTGCAAAATTATAAGATTCAAATGATATAATGATACACACAGATTGAAAAGCCACATAAATGTAAATATTGTAACTATGCTTCTAATTAGCTAGTCTAGCAACGTTAAACATCATCTTAAGACTCACACAGAGCGAAAACCATTTTAATGTTCATATCTAGAAATAAAAATGCTCTTACAAAGCATGCAAGAATTCTCGCTGAAGAAAAATTGTATAAATTTTTTCACATTTATAGATTGTAAATTCTGAGTACCAATGTAAATCTGAGTAAAGATGCATATGAGAACTCATACAGGTGAAAAACCATTTAAATCTTCATTTTGTGACTACAGATGTAGAATTTCAAGTGGATTTAAAACACATCTTCATATTCATGCTGGTCATTTAAGTACTCACACTGGAGAAAAACTATTCAAGTTAGTGTACACAATATGACAAGGAACCTAGTTACTCAAGTAATCTTCGTAGACATTTCCTCAATTACGAAAGAGAATAAGGATATCCACGTTAGTCATCCAAATATGCTCTTACTAGGCAAGATAAATGCTCATTGTGTAAGTATGAGAACATAGTTTTTGATATATTTAAAGATATCCGTTTAGTATGTTTAAGTTAATCAATATATAGGGTTACATGTGAAATGCTCGTCTCAGAAATGCTCGAACTTGAAATGCTCGTCTAGAATTGCTCGTCCCTTGAAATGCTCGTCTCTTTGAAATGCTC